>JASANC010001715.1:0-16801 GCA_030248135.1 Theristus sp. LFF4_11 | reverse complement strand
GTTGTAATAAAAAAGGAACAGGATGCAAGTACAAGTAAAAAATTATTGCTATTATTATTATTAAATTATTATTATTAAATTATTGCTTTAGCCGTTGCCGAGAAGAAAAGTCTTGACCACAACAGAACCACCATATGTATCCAAAAAAGACAACTACGATTTTCCAATTGAAGCAGCGTAAGTTCTGCTGGAGTTAATGTCAGTCAGTTACATTGTATCTGAGTATAGAAATTTAATTTCAGAATTTTTGTCGGTGGATTCTATGTGCTTGTAGGCTTGCTAGCAGTCGCAGGTTTATTTCTTTACAACGCACAAGTCCAACCAGGAGAAATTGGTTCAGGTCAGTAACATATGCCAAGTACCATTTACAGTTTGTTGAAAACATTTTTGCATGTGCCGAAAATGTCAAATTTATGTTTCTGGCTGGCTTATTCACTCTCTACGTTCATTTCATCACGTTTTAGCATAAAGACTGGTTGTAATATCAACTGCTTGCCTGGATCTCAGCAACCGTTTGTCAGTCAACTTGATTCATGATTACGATTTATCAAATGTTAAAAAGATGTCAGAGTTTTCAAACTGAGGATTCTATTTTTATGCTTTTATAGCATTTGAGCACGTTTATAATTCACTAGAGCAAAAAGCAACATAGGTCAACAAAAAATAGCTTCACCTCTGTTTTTAAGCTTAAATCAACGAAAATGCGCGTATAACGTTCTAAACTTTGTGCTTTAAATTTTTAGCGTTCAACCTCACTTATAGTTTTATCGCACATGTTGATTTCAGCCGGTTTGACCTGGCGATGAATACGTTGATTCATGCTTGAAAAAGAGCCATTTGACTCTGTGTTGTGCTAAAGTTTTTTTAATAACTGTTTTGAATTGGCTGCAAAATATTTGTGCCACTTATTGAACGTTATTGCTTTGTTTTGGGAGCACAAGTTTCTTTGTGTTCATGTGGTCTTTGTGCAATGATTACGCAGTTCAAAAAATGTGAAAAGTAAACGGCTTGTTGTTTGAAGTTTGAGCAACCTTTTCAGCTGAGACTTGCAGCAATAGAAGAATTTGCGTCTCCAATTGTTGAACTAAAATTTCGGTCAGAACAGTCAGGCTATTAGTTACAATACTACAAATCACAGATAAAATCTTTCATATCACGAAACTTGCTAACATTTGATGACATTTGACAACGACACGTGACATGTGATGACATGTATGCAACCTGCATGTGAGATGACATGCAACAGCACCGTTATCAATTTTTCGAAGTTTCTGAGCCTTTACAAACAACTTATCATTGACGTTTGAAGCAGTTCAAGATTCTCATCATCCTAAAAGTATACATAGAGGCTTACAGAAAAATTTATTTGTGTAGAATTGGTACACCGAGTTTGTTTATTCTTCAGTTCTATAGCTTTCGTTAAAACTTAAAACAAATTTAGCACAACTAAGAAGTAAAACACATAAGTTTACAATATTAAAATTTTTTTAGAACAGCCGGATATCAAAATAGGTGCTTTTTCACACAAACTTCACAACACACTACTCTGGTTGGGTTACTCATCACACGCTTGTAAAGTATAGAAGGTTTGAAGTGCCTAATGGTGCTGTAGCATAGTGATGGTATGGTAACGGTTACAGTAGCATTGAACGTTATAGCTGACATTTTTACGCAACTAAATTAGACACACAAGTTTTTCCAACTTTCTAAAGCATTTTTTTGTTTAAAAGGTTGCCTACAGTCGAACTGAATAAAATGTGGAATCAGCTGATTGGTCGGCCGAGGGGAGGCTGCTCACACTCCGCACCCTTCTTTTTTCGTGGATCTGGATTCTATTGAATCGTGTTTCGTTTGAATGAGTGTGAATTTCCAGCACCCTTTTCATGCTAAAAATAAACTCAAAGGGTTGGAGAACTGCGAAATTCAATTTTTTTTATTCAACAGCTCAAAATGCATTTTTTACTGACGACGACGACGACGACGACGACGTCGTCGCTTAATTTTTACGTGTGAACTGAAAGACAAAAGCCTGAAATGAGTGCGCCGTGTAGCCAGCTGAAGGGGGTTTCATGCCTAGCTGACCGATCGACATGCGTCCGCAATTTAAAAATGCGTTCCGACTTCGCGGACGACGACGACACGACGACGACTTTGCTTTCATTTTTTATTTTCACCGTTTTCAAGTTGTTTTTGGTAAGCTGCTGTGTTCATTTACTTGGTGCACGTAGCAAACCATGCACAGCGCACTCCTTTCAGGCTTTTATTTTTCAGTCCACACGCAAAAACTAAGCGACGACGTCGTCGTCGTCAGTAAACAAAAAATACATTTTGAGTTGAGTTGTGGAATAAAAATTTTCTAAATTTCGCGGTCTCTAACCTTTGAGTTTATTTTTAGCACAAAAAGGGTGCTGGAAATTCCTAAAAACACGTTTCAATAAAATCCAAATCCACGAAAAAAGAACGGTGCGGAGTGTGAGCAGCCTCCGCTCGGTAGACCAATCAGCTGATTCCACATTTTAGTGAGTTCGACTGTAAGTTTTTTATACTAGCCGTTTATTTTTTGAAGTGTTATTTGAAACCAACGTTGTAAAAATGACACCGGAGAAACACCATTTCTAATGCTTTGAAAAGCAAAACAAAGCACCTGAGAAGCGATGCAATGCTGTAACAAAAATGCGCCATTCTGTAGGCTTTACAGTGCAGTTAAAGCGCATTTTTAACAGCATTAAAAGCATTTTTGTTTTCCATTTTTCAAATAAAGCGCCTTTTTTACCGTTTTTTTCAAAAAAAGTTGATGGAAAAGTAGCATTTTCATAGTCACCAGCAGCATTATTTTGTAGAAAGTTTACCACTCTCTAGATAGCTGCAGGCATGTATGCAGTGCACACCAGAAGCTAAAAATGCTGCGGTAAACCACTAAAAAAGGTCCAAAAAAAAGCTGCAGCATTTTTTTATTTTGTTGCTAAATTAATGCTGTCTACAGAAATGCTATTTTCTACTGAAATAAAGCTTTGAAAACTGCGCATTTTTGTTACAGCATTGCATCGCTTCTCAGGTGCTTTGTTTTGCTTTTCAAAGCATTAGAATTGCCGTTTCTCCGGTGTGAATTGATCAGAAATTTACTGACGATAATTTCTTTTAATAAAGGTAGATTTTGCATTGCATTTTTTGTCAAGTGGTTTTAAGTTTTTTAAATAATGATTGCAACCAAGCCAGTGAAAGATTCAGATGTGATTTTCAGAATTATTATACTTTTTTGTCGGGTATGACTGAAAATGTCTTGGGTCATTTTCTTTACATTTTTATCTTAAAAATTGTCAACTTTGTTTTTATATCACACAGAATTTTACGCTTTATCACTTACTGTCATCAATCAGAACAAACAACTTTGAATTTTGAAGTTTTGAGTTTTAGTTTTGAATAACTGTTCAAGGACATACAATGTTGACCTGCAAAATGTCAGCAGGACAGCACCAGCTTTGACGTTCTACAATTAGTCGTTAACGTTTTGGACGCGGTATAATGTATAATGTTTGCATTACTATTGTGAATTTATTCAAACGTGTCCGGACTAAAATGACGTCATTTGCTTCAAAAACGCCCGTTTGTCAAAGTACAGGCACTAAAATGTCAGTTTGGTGTGACTGATTCGACATTCACCATTTGTTTACGGGAAGAAATCGGCTAAACTGAAAGTCTGGTTTGCTGTGAACGACAAGCGCATGTTTGGCGGCACATGACGTCATTTCAGTGGGACACTTTTGAAAAAATAGGTCATATCTGTGTGAAATTTTTTAACAAGTTATTGAAATCAATACTTCTATAAAGGCAAATCCAGAATGTGATCTATTAAACCGCAATGCCAGCCGCACATTTCAATTCTTATTACCTGACATGATTGCAATCCAATTTCACAATTCAAAAACGTGTTTTATAAACAGTTTAAATTTTGCACAGTTTGAATGACGTGAACGACTGTAATGCGCATTTTTAAGACCAACGAAAAGTTTGGCAAAATTGTATTTACTGAATGATATAATAACTGATTCTCTGAAAAAATGAAACCAACAATAGTAAAAATCTAAGACTAAAATAAAATTCTGTCAAAAATACCAGTGAAAAACTTGGATTGACTTGAAAACATCAAAGCGTAGTTGATGCTGCACGCGCTACTTACATCTATTACATCTGAAGCATGTAATTTGCGCTGTGTCCTTTAGGAATGATAGTTTTGCCAAAATTTTGACACATCAAATAATAACGCTTTCCCAGTCTGTAAAAATTTCAGCTTGAAAATTAAACCTAACGCCCTCTGAGTATTTTTAACGTTCTAAAAGCATCCTTTACACGGTTTTAGCAAACACAGGAAATGTCTGTACTTCGTAATTACGTGCCGTATTGGTGTAACTTATCGGCGATTAGCGTGTGTACATACGCGCGTCTTGACGTAACGTTATTGCGACAGGCTTTTGTACGTACGCCACAAATATTTCATGATGCAGCGTAATTCCGTCATCAGTACGTTGACAAGTGTTACTTATGCAAACAGGTGTGTGAAAGATACGCCCCTCAACTTTTTTCACTTTTTCGCACCTGGTTTTTTAAGACTGCAGTGCAGTGAGGGCAGTGCATTAGATTGTCTTTTTTGCTAACAAGTTCTTGGAACGTCGGCAGTTTTATTTAATGGGTACCTTAAGAATCAGCGCTTGGGGATTGTGATAATCGTCTGTGAAGTGTGGTCGTCGTTGTACTGACACTTGGAAAAAAATGCTTGAAAAAAAGAAGCCACCATTGTAATGGGCAATGATGATTAAGTGCACATCCTGAAAAACCAAGCAACAAACTCACTACACAGGTAATAACATAAAATACATCAGTCAATTAAGCAATGATAACAGTAACGTCATGCAGTAACGTCGTCGTGCAGTAATGCTATATGCACAACGGTTCGGCTAATTGATTGGAGCTAAAACGTTACTTTATAGGCTTTATGCACTGCT
The DNA here is from genome assembly GCA_030248135.1 of Theristus sp. LFF4_11. Taxonomy (NCBI): domain Eukaryota; kingdom Metazoa; phylum Nematoda; class Chromadorea; order Monhysterida; family Xyalidae; genus Theristus; species Theristus sp. LFF4_11. The sequence continues at coordinate 11,801 of JASANC010001715.1, read as the reverse complement.
GAAATCAATGGTTTTGGCTGTTTAGCAACCATGCAAACATCACAAGAATAGTCGTTATTTACTTGGTTGCTTTTGCCAATACTGCTGATAGTCAAAAACAATGTTATTATAACGATAGCAGTAACAAGATTAAATTATGTCACAAAATGTGCGGTTTAGAAATGCACAAAATGTGCGGTTTAGAAAAATAAAATTTTTGGGTTAGAGTTTAAATATATTGAATAAATATTGAGTAAAATTGAAACGAAATGAAGCAGTTGTGGATTTTTATAACCTTGATTGGGTCTTTTTGCATTTATTCAGTGACTTCAGGTAAGTCCTTTTGGTCGCATATTCATTAGATTTTGGATGCTATAATAATATAAATTAAAACTTTTAAGAATGCTTCCCTGGCGAAACACTTAACTGCTCGAATTTTTCCGAAACGGAATCTAATTGCTATTGTACCAGCTATTCGAGTTCATCAAAATTCAATGATGCATTGACCGCTTGTGCAAGCTTAAATTCTTCGCTGCCAATCATCAATACGTTAGATGAATGGTCTGCATTTCAATCAATTCGTCTCAGTCTGAACTCGACAACCACTATTATTAATAACATCTGGATTGGTTTGACGTGGTCAGTATCAATTAATTGGTTTAACCAACAAATAAAAGCACTTTCCCATTTTTTTACATTGAATAAAAATGGTTAAAACAGGTTTTCAAGCCCAACTGCAAGGTGGCAGTGGAGCGACGGAACGTATTATATGGTAGATATAAACTATTCTCCATGGGCTGATGGAGAACCTGACACACTGAACGGCGACTGTGTAGTCAGCAGAAGAACGAACTCCCCGCCGTTTGGTTGGTCTATGACTAACTGTAATAGCACAGATGCGATGTCTCATCTTTGCTTCAGAAAGCTGGTGAGCCTAGGAGTTTTTATATATACATTGGGAATGTTTACATTCTTGGTCGCATGCAGAGAAAGTATGTTCAGTACAAACTGGTACAAGCTGTCAACTCTGTCAATTTGTAAGATCGAATTAAGAAGCACAATTTGTTAACTCCTTTTTTCCAACTTATATGCATTGCCAAATAACACTTTTTGTTTTCTTACCCATCATAAGCATACTCGTCGTCTGTTAACTATGAGTAATGTTTTCTACTTTCTTGCAAAAATGACGTTGTTCTCACACTTTCACCAAGTGCTTCGCAAAATTCGATTCAAACATTTTTGTTTAACCAAAGCCTTGAAGGAATTGTTCGGCAGCTTGGATTAAAACTTTTAGAACAAAACAAGAAACTGTGGTGCTTTGCCGCTCAATTTTGAGCATACCGACAAAAATCAATCATCGTCGATACCTGTGGCAAGCGCGGAACATGGTGGACTTGTTTTGCACAAATGTAATAGTGGGGCAACATTTACTGATAAAGCTGACCAACGGTGGTACAGGTGTAACAACTCGCAATGGACCGGAATGGACGGAGAATGTAAAAGTTAGTTGTTTTTGCAAGCATGATGTGTAGAAAAGCAGCATAGCTGAAAAAGCCGAACGCGCTGTTTTGCGCTCGAACGTAAAACAAATATGATTTAACATAATTTTATTTTGCGGAATAGATTCTGATTAATTGTTTAATTGGTTGTTTTTTAAATTGATTAAGCAAATGTGCCTGCGGCGCACTTTCCTATCTGTGTGTGCAAATTGCGACACGTTTAATAAGAAAGATAATACCCAATGTGAACTAGAAAAAATTTAATTTTACATTTAAAAAGGTCCGTTAATTTTTTTCTCTCACATTGAAATGTTTTCAACGTTTTGCAAAACAATTTATTGTTTCTTTTTAGTGTGCAATTCGTCTATTGAGATCCTTGACAACGTCAATGAAACGGTGTTTTTTTCGAATGTGACAAACTCATGGGCCCATGTTGGCAGCTACGCAACGCTGACATGCAATGATGGACATGTTTTATCCATCGATGGTTCTTATCGCAGTCAAAATCTTTCATGTAATGCAAACGGAAACTGGAGTGACAGCTATTCGTGCGTTGCCGGTGTGTAATAAAAATAAAACTTCTTTTTGAAAGAGATTAAAAATATTCATTAAGTAGGTCATTTTACAGCTTGTCCGACACCGACTTTTCCGGCAAACACAAATGTAACATCCGCAGTTTATAAAAATAGGACAGGAACATCCGTGTTGGTAATGGGATCTATGAGCGTGGATTGTAATAATGGTTGGGTTTCCGTGCTAGATGGCAATACAACGCATCAAACGTTAATTTGTCAGCACAACAGCAACTGGACAACGGGATTCGATTGCGTTGAAAGTTTGACACAAAATCTGTGCAGAATCAATAATATTGTAGAATATAAAAATAAAGTGATTGAATTTTTTAATAAAGTTTTATTTCAGTTTGTTCAAAACCTCCGCCGTTTCCCGACAACGTTAAGATAAATGACACATTGAGCTGTACCACAAATATCACTGAAAACAACACGTGTGCTGGCAATTGGACGACAACGCCAGTTTTAAATTATACAATGACCCTGGGAGATGGGGTCAAAGTTAATGGGACTGTAGCACTAGTATGCAAGGACGGATTTGTGAACGCAAATGACGGCAGCAAATCAGATCAAATACTCACCTGCCAGTCGGGTAGCAATTGGACAACAGGAATTGCTTGCATTGAATGTAATGTTTTCAGCGTTGATGGAAAAGCTAAAAGTGAATTTTATAGCATTTCTTATTTACAGATTGCAAAATACCGCCACCAATCCTGGAAAACGTGAATTCAACATCCATAGTATATACCGAGAAATCAAACATGATTGTCTATAAGGACGGGACAGCAACGTTACAGTGTAATGAAGGGTACATAAACAAGAAAAATGGTTCCATGCTTCATCAAACGTTAACTTGCTTGCCTGGCGGAAATTGGAGCGAGGCGATCGATTGTATTCCAGGTATTGTATTGTATTTTCACTTTTTATATACCTGCACTTACATGTACAGTCGAACTCTAAATTCGTTGGTTCTCTACACAAGTACATGTACGTGATGAATGCTTTCTGTGCAGATATAGCTGTGGGAGCAGAGTTTTGTTTGCCCAGAAAGCATAGATCACGTGATCACCAATCAGTCAGTTAGTGGTTTACCATGTTTTGCCCAGTAATACTAAATGCTGTGCGAAAACATGAACTTCCTGTATCTGTGCATAAAAGCTACCGAAAATTCGCTCAAATAATAAAATTTAACGTTTTTAATTATTATGTTTAAAATCCTCTTATACCAATTATTTTATTTTGAAATCATTTGCTGACAAACAGAAAGTTTTTGCGCAGCTTGTTTTGCCCCGACTCTACCAGCTGGCGCTAACGCAACGTCAATGGTTTATACTAATCAGTCTGGCACCGCGACATTAGTTGGTGGAACTGTCTCTTTCCGTTGCAATACCCATTACTATTTGCTGCTTGAGGGTTATCCAACTGAACAAACTTTATGGTGTAATACGACTTATGATACAACAATAATCACGGATAATGTGACAACGTCCTGCGAAAACGGAACTTGTGATAATTCAACGATGAATAACTCAACCATCGGAAACTCAACGTCAACTAACACAACAACAAACATGACTGTTATATTCACGGAAACTGGAGCCAATTGGTCACTGGTGCAGAGTTGCAACCGAGGTGCTTACCTGCAAGTTTTTAAACAAGAGGGAAATATATTTGATAATGCGAATTTTATTTTCAGTACCGCCTTGTAACCTCAGTAATCCATGTCTTAATAATGCCACTTGTCACAATAATGAAGACACAATTACAAGAAGCTGTAACTGCACAGACGTGTTTACTGGACCGATATGTCAATATTTAAGTGGGTGCTGTTGTTTGATTTTAGATTTATTTTCCGTGACAATATCATTATCAACTTTTTTGTATAAGCACACCTTTTTATTTGTTTTCTGACCATATTAAACCAATTGTGAACACAATGAACAGAATCTCCGTGTGAAGTCAACAACGATTTGTGTTTGAACAATGGGACTTGCTATGTCACAAATATTGCCACAGTCTCTCAATTTAACGAAACTGAAAACGCAACACAATCAGCAAATACGACTCAAAACGTTGCTCAAAACGCAACACAAAACACTATGCAAAACAAGTCAGTTGCAATGTGTGACTGCGTAAATGGCTTCAACGGGACCACATGCAACGGTTCGTAATTTTTCTGTGAAACTGAAGTTGCTCAACTGAAAAGAACGTGCTTTTATAGAAACGTCGACACCGTCCAGTACTACAGAACCGCCAGCGCTGAACTGTGCCAGTTACGAAATATTTGGTCTCACTTGGAATAATAGTGATGGTCCAAGAGAAGTACATACAGGATCCCCTCCAATGGAAATGGTATTTCTGGAAAAGCTTTCTCGTTGAACGCGTCATTTACGTTCTACGTCATTTTTTAAATTGGGTGGTTTTGGTTTTTTCACTTTTTTGTATTTGAAACTTTCTATTCAAAACGCTGACAAACGCATAGATTTACTGCAGATGACATCCAAAAACTGTTGTACGTTGAACCTCTAAGAAATTCTCCTCATGGGACGCGTTAGTCGTGTTGTAACAAATTGACGTCAATGTTAAAAAATCTTCTGACTGAAATTTTAAATTCTCTTGGGACGCGTTAGTCATGTTGCAACAAATTAACGTCAATATTAAAAAAATCTTTTGACTGAAATCTTAAACACGTTCAAAAATTTTAAAAAATCGAGAAACCATAAAAACAGTGTCAACTGTTTAAGACTAACAACTAATAATAAATAATAGCATACCACAAAAGTTGAACAGGAATGTACTTTTTCCCTTGCAGTTTTTTATCGTGGAAGGCGGGGTCCACAATTTTATTTCAGAAAGTTCATTGCAAAATTTTTAAAAATTCAATCGGCCATTTCCAAATTTCAGCTTCCAAACCAGACGCCAGCAAAAGCAATTTGAAATCCAGTAGTTTTTTGGCCAACCCTGTACATTTGGTTATAGGTATCGCTTGGCACGAGAATCTCGCATACTTGTCTTAATGGAGCTTACTTTTTAAATGATCTCACAGCATATCGCGTTTATAACTGTTCGGAAGTAAACGGCGGTAGCTGGTCAAATGTGAATGGATCATGTACAAGTAAGTTACATTTTTTACAAAAACATTCCAAACACATTGATCAATTGTCATTAAAGATTGCTGCAATTTTTACTTACAGTTCTTTGCTATTGCAATGCTAAACGCCAAAGACAGAAATTTTTTAGTTGCCCACTACCTGTATTTCTTGCTCTCCCCACCGGTTCCAAAGCCGCAAGTGTCAAACTCCGGTAGTTTGGTGTAGAAGTGAATGGACACTAATGTCCCCGTAAAGCAACACCCTCGTCGCTAGATGGAGACAGCTTCTAGGCCGCGCGCAGTCTTGAGGTCATGAGTGATCTGAGCCCTATCTTCATTTCGGTGTGGCTGTTTAAAATTTCTCCGAAAGGCAACGAATCCGAAAGTTTTTCTTTCGATATCTAGTGTGTTATAGAGCAGTTGGATACATTGGCGGCGCGTCATCCAACACGGGGCTCGCACTTAACAAAAGTCTCCCACCTTTTTATTTAAAGCGAGAGACTTTTAACTGAGACTGTACCAACGAATAAAACAACCAACCAACCACCCATGACAACTTATTTTCAGCTCTGCCTCCATCATGTCCTGCCAGCTTCCTTCTCAATTGCCCAAACCTCACCAAAACTGAAGAAGGAAACTGTCTCTGTATGCGTGTAATCAACGTTTCGCGGTGGCACGATTGCAACCACACGCTGATTACAATAAACTCAGAAATGGACTGGAATAAGTTCCAGGCTATACGATTATCACTAATGACAGCCAATGCAACTGATTATGACATTGTTTGGATTGGCATCAAGTAGGTATCACATAAGATCTCAGTAACTGTCTAATGCATTGCGGTTTAAAGATAGAATTTTAAACTCTGTATGTACAACTGTGCAGGTTGGATGAAAACGGTACTTGGACAACAGCGGACGGTCAGGAATTCAATCCTAGTAAGTCGTGGACCAATTGGGCCACCGGATTCGTCCCATTTGATAATGGAACAGCAAACATCGGGGACTGCGTTATAAGCAGTAAAGGATCAACACCCCCTTACTCTTGGACAATGGTGCCCTGCAATAATACGGCTGCTCAAAACAATGCAACAAACTCGTCGACAATACGTGGCACTGAAATATTTTCAATCTGCCTTCAGGCGTCACAGGTTTATAAAAATTGTTTTACAAAAAATGTTGAATTATCCAACAAGACATTTGATTACTTTTAGATTTTTTATAGATTACCAAATCAATCACCACTTGTCCATTGATTAACTTGCTGTTCAATTGGTCAATATCTTCTGGAAATGGTAGTTATGCTAATAATATAGCAGGACCGAGCAGGCCTGGCCACACAGTAATACATAAGTGTCAGCCACCAGCTGTATTTGCCAATGGAGATTCAGAACGTGTTTATGAATGTCTGTCGGATGGCAGTTGGTCAAATGTCAAAGGGGAATGTTTGAGTAAGTGACTTTTTAAATCACAAAATTTTAGCAAATGGTTTTACTCTGTCAGCATATCACGCTGGACTACCATGATTTCAGTGACCTATTGCTCCGATAACAGCACTCCAGTGTGTAAGCATGACAATGCGTCCTTGTGTCACTGCGCCACAGCTCACCCACCTAATCCTTATGTTTGGCAAGCTTCTCGTTATTTCTGCGGGGCACAATCACCGTCATCGCAGCTACCGGTCCTAAAGTCAAAAAGTGACCTGATAAAAATGTCCGATGTCCTCGATGTGTCGGATGTGACTTTTGAGAAGTTTTGGATAGGCCTAATGTACGATCCGGTAACAACAAAGTGGCACTGGGCAGACGACACAGAGTTCAACCTTGCCAGTGATTTCTCAAATTGGGCTGAAAATGAACCGAACTTAGTGAGCACAATGATTTTTTGCTTATTTACTATTTGATTATTTACTATCCGTTTTCAAATTAAAATTAAACTAAATTCCCTGCACGATTTTAAAATTGAAAAGCCTCCGTTTTTAAGACTAATTTATACATTGTGGTTAAACATTTCAGACAACTGGCTCGTGCGTATATGCTACTAAAATAGACAAACTTTGGCGCATGCAACACTGCGGTGATAGCAACACTTATGGTTTGCTAATTTCATGATCAGATTAATTATGGTAACAATGTAAATACAAAGTTTTCTTACGTTGGACCATTCATTACTTTACTCTAACGGCCACAAAAAGCTCCTACCATGCCTTTTTCACTATCATTTAGCGTGACATGTTTCTGTACACCATTCTCTCTCACCGCAGAATTTTTTAATGTCAAGAGTGAGTTATAGTATGGTAGGTAGATGGTACGGTAGGGACATTGGTAGGCAAACTTTGGTAGCCGTTATGGTATAGTATTTGGTAGTTTTCCAATGTGTTTGTTTTTTACATTAAAAATTTTAGGCTGGTGTTGGCTCGGCCCTCCACAGCTGGGATGCAATCGCTTGATCGTGCCGCTTATTAATGTTCATAAGAACGGTTCTACGATTGAATTGCAAATGGATGTAATGAGTTATGGGGCAACAGTGGTACAACAATGTGCTGGACATAGTCGACTAACTGACGGCACGACCATGCGTATTTACAAGTGCCAGGTACAAAGGTGTTGAGAATTGCGTGTGCACGACAATTTAAATAAACCTTTCTGTGAAAATATAGGCGAATCAGACATGGAGCAAAACAGTGGAGCAATGTAATTTTTACTGTGGAACAAATGAGACTGGACTCAGTTTTGCTCATTCCGGCTTTCGGACAAATTTGACATGGATTAAAAATGGTAGTGTTTTCATGTCAAGTGCCATGGAAGAAAGACAACAAATTAGAGGGAAATTTCACAAATTAAAGGACAACTATTGAATGTTGGAGCCATTCTTGAGCACGACTGCATGTATCCATATCAATTCTCGGATGGTACAAGACACCACATATACACTTGTACTAATGGAACCCCTGCGTGGGCCGGAATTTCGGGTGATTGTGCTATCCCAGGTACTTCAAATCACTTTTCAAACTGTACAGTAGTTTAGATTTTAATATCAACGTTCATTCGTGCTGCGGTATTTTTTAGTACGAACAACCAAACAACAATAGCAGCACACAATGCTGCTGAGTACAGAAAAATGCCCGAAGGTCATTAAAAGCAAAATATTATTTAAAATTTCCAGAGATACAAGATGTTCTTTTTAAGAACATACATTTAAATAAGTTCAAAAAATGGGTAACAATAGTAATAATATTAGCCCCTCTTAACAATAACAAATTAAAGGTCTCCGTATTACACGCTGTTCTCACAGTTTTATCGGCGTTTCTGCGGCTCGCAAAAGAAAATGAAACGAAATTTTAAAAAAATAATAAGAATGCATGATCTCAAATACATGTCACACTTTTCTATCTGCCGCAATAATTTAAAAAATATGTCTTATGCGTTTCGGGCACTTTTCTATTCTCGTGCTCTTTATATCTCAAAGAATTTATTGTCCGTTTCAGCACCGAAGATGAGGGGGTGAGGGTGTACCCCTCAGTACCGAAGATGAGGGGGTGGGGGGTCCCGTGACACCCACTCTCCTAAGCCCGGAACCACCCCATGGGTACCCCTCACCCCTTACCGACTCAGCACCCCCCGTGGGTACCCACCACCCTCCCAAAATGTTCCCAAAGTCACAAACGTTTGTTCAATAAACTACGAATTTTTGTCCTTAAATTACAATTTTTTTCAAAAATCATAATTTTTTGGTTTCAGGTCCATAATATGCACTAAATATGAAGTTATTTAGTTGTACACATTACTATATTAGCAAAATTTTTGAAATTTACATTGTTTTTCATTGAAAAATTTGCAATAAAAAATGCGGGTGGGTGGGGGGGGGGTGGCACCTTCTATAAACTGACTAGCATCCGGTGCACCCCCTAGCAGGCGACCGGGGGTCCTACTTACCCTCTACTCCCACAAAAATTTGGCACCCCCACGGGTAGGTAAGTAGTGTACCCCTACCTAAAATGTCTGTCATCTTCGGTACTAGTCCGTTTAGTTTTGGAAATAACTAAAACGAGACAAAGATAGCAAAAGAGAACTGCAGTTCTAATTTTTTCAGAAATGAAGTTGTTTTATTATTTGATATAGATAGGTAGAGTGTTAGCCCACTTTTGCACATCAGTAATTTTTTCACTTCATAATGCCGAAAGTTACGGCTGATTTAATTAGTAAAATTTTAAAATATTTGCAATGATCTTTCTGAAATAAAATATTGTGATACTGTTTTCCGCGACTCCCACAAAAATGACGTTCACTTTAAAAAATCGGTATTCTCAGCATGGTTATGTTGTGTTACATTACAGAACGTTGGGATTGCGTGAATGGCTGGACTCAAGTAGCGTCGCGTTGTATTAGTTCGGTATCCTTGGTTCCAAATCCCGTGCTTTGGCATGGCATTCAGCCCAACTGCCTTGTGGCTGATCTGAATAATTCCGCTACGCCGATGATATTCACGGATGCTGAATGGGAGGCGCTGAAGGATGAGTTGTAAGTCTTATTATTTTTGCGGTTTCTCCAAAAAAAGTACAAGGCGAGCCAAAAAAGGTCCCAAAATTAAAATGCAGTCGCTGGCTTGAGCTGAGATCTTTCGAACTAAAAAATTAGAACACTACTAGCAAATAACCCGTGCCTACGGCACGGTTAGCTGATGAATACAATTATTATTTTTGGGTAGATTTTGACCTTCTTGACCCGGGTGGCCCGGACTAAAAATGCATTGGATTTTGAGTCGCTTCAACCGACTGCTATTGATTTACCATAGCAATGATCGTTTCTTTTAACAGCAATTTGTACCCGTCAATGTTTCTACTTTTTTAATTGCAGCATTTTCTCTTATTTTGAAAACAGGGCTATTTTGTCAAGCCGTGCTTTTGCTGATTTTAATGGTGTCGATCATAACCTTATTTAGTTACCATAGCACGTATTACTCTGTGGTTTGTTTTACGCTGGGGGTTCAGCATCAATCAAAGCCACAGATATTATTACTTTAAATTTGTCAATCTTTTTGATAAGAACCTGGTTTAAATTCTTTGATCAGTAAGCAACACAATCATAACTGCGTTCCCGTTCCAAAATATAAAGCAGTCTTTTTTAATCGGCAACACACAACAACTAGTGTACCATTCCCGTTTAAAATATCAAAATTTTTCCTGTGTTAGTAGCTTCTTCAATGTCGCTTAATTGTCATTTCAATCTTCTTTGATCAGCTGTATTGCACTGTCATTCCCAAGTAAAGTATCAAAAACAATCTTCTTTGAGCAGCAACAATTAACAGCCACTTAAGTACTAATTAAGTATCAAAAATCAAACTTGTTTTATTTGCTTGTTAATGTCATCAATTGTTGTTCAACTGCCATTCCCGCTCAAAACGTCGTTGTTTAATCAAGCAAAGTTGTTTGATCAGCAAAAGTCAACCGTTTAGAGTATTTTCAAAATTTAAAAGCAACCTATTAGAGTATCTTGTATGATGCATGAGCAGCAATCATCCCGTCTAAAAAGCAATCTTTTTAGCGATCTCAATTCCACTGTCATCTATCTATCTATCTATCTATCTATCTATCTATCTATCTATCTATCTATCTATCTATCTATCTATCTATCTATCTATCTATCTATCTATCTATCTATCTATCTATCTATCTATCTATCTATCTATCTATCTATCTATCTATCTATCTATCTATCTATCTATCTATCTATCTATCTATCTATCTATCTATCTATCTATCTATCTATCTATCTATCTATCTATCTATCTATCTATCTATCTATCTATCTATCTATCTATCTATCTATCTATCTATCTATCTATCTATCTATCTATCTATCTATCTATCTATCTATCTATCTATCTATCTATCTATCTATCTATCTATCTATCTATCTATCTATCTATCTATCTATCTATCTATCTATCTATCTATCTATCTATCTATCTATCTATCTATCTATCTATCTATCTATCTATCTATCTATCTATCTATCTATCTATCTATCTATCTATCTATCTATCTATCTATCTATCTATCTATCTATCTATCTATCTATCTATCTATCTATCTATCTATCTATCTATCTATCTATCTATCTATCTATCTATCTATCTATCTATCTATCTATCTATCTATCTATCTATCTATCTATCTATCTATCTATCTATCTATCTATCTATCTATCTATCTATCTATCTATCTATCTATCTATCTATCTATCTATCTATCTATCTATCTATCTATCTATCTATCTATCTATCTATCTATCTATCTATCTATCTATCTATCTATCTATCTATCTATCTATCTATCTATCTATCTATCTATCTATCTATCTATCTATCTATCTATCTATCTATCTATCTATCTATCTATCTATCTATCTATCTATCTATCTATCTATCTATCTATCTATCTATCTATCTATCTATCTATCTATCTATCTATCTATCTATCTATCTATCTATTTTCTATCTATCTATCTATCTATCTATCTATCTATCTATCTATCTATTTATCTATCTATCTATCTATCTATCTATCTATCTATCTATCTATCTATCTATCTATCTATCTATCTATCTATCTATCTATCTATCTATCTATCTATCTATCTATCTATCTATCTATCTATCT
>JASANC010001714.1:0-37732 GCA_030248135.1 Theristus sp. LFF4_11 | reverse complement strand
AAAAACAAAAACCATATTATCTAGATACCAAACTTCCGCCCTTCATTCTCCGGTTATCCACACGCGTCCACAAAGTGTCTCCGTTTTTTTTTCCAGAGCGTTTCCGGCGCATGATCACGTCCAACGTGAAATCGTGGGCAACGAACAGTTTCATCAAGCAGCCGCAGCTGATCCGCGAGATGTTCGCATTGTTGCTGCGGCAGTACAACGGCATTGACGAGGTGGGCAAAGACGCAAATGATATTTGATACAAGTTTCTGGAACTTATATTTCATATACTTACTGGAACTTACTTATAGTTTCAAATTTTATACCGTACACTAAGAAGTGGCATTTTTTAATCTGTCCTTGTCTCAGTACCACAATCTCAACTGCTGGTAGCAACAAAGTTTGCCATGGGACAAACAGTGCAACAAACTGCCAACTATAAATGCAACTCATTTCCAATAAACCACCAAAACTGTCTCCCCGTTTGCAGCTGATGAAGTCCATCGACAAGACGTACGTCATACATGAGCGCAGCATTCAAGACGTCGAGGATTTCGTGTACCACCTGAACCAGATCCGCTCGCTCTTGTACAGTTCGTTTGAGCAGCGTGAGGAGGAGATATTGACCGAGTGCTTGTAGTGAGTTGCCGTTGGCCTTTTGAAAAATGCTTAGATTTTTTTTTTGAAACGTTGAGAAAATTTTTATTTATTTATTTGGTCGCGCCGATTTCGGAAACCCGAAGGTACCAAACTGCGCGGAAACGGGCAATACTGCCCCGAGCCCAATTGCCCTCGGCTCTGGAGGGAGTAGACCATTAGTTGTTATTGGTCACTTTAGTTTATCTAGTGTGTGTCTTGTTCGCAGCGGGGTTCGAACTTTCCACCTGCAGAACGGTAGACGAAAGCTCTACACCTGCGCTACATACCCGTTCTCTGGTGCGGAAATTCAGTGTACCAAAAAGAAATTGAAATTTTCTGACGGTGTGTACAACATGGTTTCCAATATGAGTGTTCATACAGGCGTGGGAAAATGTGCTGGTTAAAGGATGAGTTTTGTCTATGTTTACCAGCGTTTCTGTCCGTGTCGACCAGATTTAGAGTGGCCGTGAAACATTAGCATTTTTTTAAAAGCATGTTTTTCAAAATCCATCCAAAGTTTACGCACAGACAGAGAAACTGTAAATCAAACTGGATTCACGCATTCATTCAATGTTTCCAGTCAAATCATGCACAACCGCATCTTCTTCCAACACCCGGACCTAGTGCGTATGCTGCGTGTCCACGAGAACGTCATGACGCTCATGATGAACCTGCTGAAGGCAAACTCGCCGCATGTCGAAAGTGAGGCGGAGGCTGGCGGCGCCGAGATACCGGCTGTTATTAAGGTACTGGGAGTTGGGCTAGGGTTTAGATTACCCTTGAGTTCGATTTCTACCATTGTTTGTTTCACTGATGCTTCTCCGACCAAAATATTCCTGCCTAGAACTGCGTTTGAGAGAAGAGTCAACTGTTATATCACACTTTTGAAACATTGGACAGAATTGTTGATAGGTATTACTTTTTGCGATATGTTTCAACGTTTTGTTACAAACGTTTGTGCAATGAGGAACCATGTTGCTATCGTCGCGACATAAAAAAGTCATGAGAAACCTCTTGAACGCGCAGGACATCACGGATCTGGTCGTGTCGTGCTCCAAGTTCCTCTGCTACATCTGCCGCACGTCACGCGCCAATCAAGCGTTGTTCGAGCATCTGCCGTTCTTGATTGACAACGCAACGATGCTGCTGTCGAGGTTCGTCGAGAATATCTTGTAAACACTGTCGGACTCAACGAATCAGAGACACGATCAAGAAAACAGCGGATTTTGTTGTCAATATGGTGCAGTGCAGATAAACGCAGCCCACTCCCCAGAGCACCCCTGTTTTCCACTGCAGATTGTCTCTGCGTGGCTCGGTGCCTCTTGACGTTGCCCTATTCGTCATTCATGGACAACAACGAGCTGGCACTTGCGTTGAGGGCGGAGGATCTCGAGAAAATCACCATCTATCTGTCACGATGCGGATTGAGGGTGAGTGGAACAAAAAATTTTGACTTGGAATTTTCAGAAAAGATTCAGGTGAAACGAAAAAGCTGCAATCAAAAGGTTTCCTTATTTTACATGGTTTTTGGTGAGTTTCTTCTGTGTGATCATATCTTTGACAGTGCTTTTATTTTTTGTGTTGAACAAAATTGACCAAGCTTAGCCACTGTGACCAACATTTGACATTCATCACATTGAGACACCCGTACAAATGCAGCGACGTGCCGCCACCCCAAGGCAACCCTTTTACCAACTACCGTGTTCCTTTGCAGTCGAACGCCGACCACGTCGCCAAGGGCTACCCGGACCTCGGCTGGGACCCGATCGAGGGCGACCGCTACATCGAGTTCCTGCGCTACTGCGTCTGGATCAACGGCGAGAACGTCGAGGAGAACGCGAACCTCGTGATTCGTCTGCTGATTCGCCGGCCGGAGTGCATGGGCACGGCGCTCAGAGGCGAGGGCGCTGGTCTGTTTCAGGTAAGACGGGGCGGGCGCGGTAGGGCGGGGCGTGGGAGGGGGGGGGGGGCGGGGCGGGGCTGCGGTGAAGCAGAGTGTGCACTGCTGCTGGTGAATGAACATCGAAACCATTCGAGTGGGTTTCGGTACGTTTTTTAGTCTGTACCAAAAAAAAACAACTCAAAACCATCAGTTGTTCAACAAATAGCGACTAGGATGGTTTGGACAAAAGTGCTTGCCAGGTAAAACTGAAATAGACCAACTTGTTGAGTTTTTGTTATGGTTTTCTTTCTTCTTCGTATCAGTAAAAAATGAGTATAATGTTTCAAGAGTCTTATTAAGGTCACCATATCATTATGTCATTGGTTTTTGGATTGATGGTAAAATAACAGTCTTGCAATCTGTAAAATGTAAAATAAAAAAAATGCACAAGAAACCGCTCAAAACCAAAACCAACCTATTTTTTCTACCAGGCATTCCGTGAAGGCATCGAAATGTCCGAGCAAATCAACGCATATCAGCGAGGCCTGTCGCCTCTGTCTGGTGGCGTCTTTGGAGAGCGTTTTGAGTGAGTTTTGTTAATTTTTATCAAATTTCCAAGTACTAGTTATTGTTAGATTTAGAAAATTATTTGTGGTTTCTATTTCAAATTTTGTGTTTTTCTCATGAAACTGTTTTTTTCTTGTACGTGATCCTCGGTTATAAAAAACCGCAACTTCATTCACTAAGAAAGATCAATGTAAACGTTCCGTCAGGTCTTCAGCCAGGTTTTCAGAAAAAAGTAGCCGGACAGTGAAAAAAGTTTTTTTTTATTTTTCAGCACGTACCCGGTGCAAAATGATCAAGACAAGGACTACATTGACTTCGGCGCCGCCATTATCGATTTCTACTCGTCGCTTGTGGATTTGCTGGCAAAATGCGCGCCAGACGCTGCACAAATTCAGGTTGGCTCTTTGAATTTTATTTGCGGTGATGACTCTTCCTTTCTGTCGCCCAGGCTGAATTGGGAAATCGGTCACTGGGTGGGGTGGTTTCGCAAAAAAAACTAAAAAGTTTCCGCTTTGCTCACTCAGACCGGCAAAGGTGAATCGGTGCGTGCGCGCGCCATTCTGCGTTCGCTGATCAGCCTCGAAGAATTGGAGTCGATCCTGCGACTGAGGTTCAAACTGCCGAACGTCGCCGGCACCTGGACGGACGGTACGCTGCTGCTGGATGACTTGACTCTTGACTCATTTATGTAGGCCTACAGTGCTAATGAATGCACATCGGTTGAATATGACCGAGTGGCATCGAGCAAGGAGGAACACACTGCACAAAATCGCCGCAAAATTTTGTTCTAATCCTAGTTTTCTTTTTCTTTCATTCCAATTTTCACCCGCGGAACCTTGTTCTCAACATTGTGATTTATTTATTTTATTTGGACATTCTGTGGATAAGAGTTGTTTTTGGAGTTGGTGTCGTTGAAAGATTTCCCGAGTCAGCACTGACTAATGTTTCAAGTTTTGTTTATTAGGAATGCAGCACGGAGCATATTTAGTTTTGGTTTCCCGCCATTAACATGGCTTAAAAGTTAAGAAAAAACTCATGAGCAAAAACACTACGCTGCCGATAAAAAACCGTAATAAACTAATAAAAAAATAGAGGTCTGGGAAACAAAAAAAAAGAAAGAAAAACCCCACAGACATGGACAAAATGCCGCCGGGGCTGAAGCCGATCCACAAGCGCTCCGTGCTGCTGTTCCTCGACCGAGTGTACGGCATCGAAACGCAGGACATGCTGTTCCGCTTGTTGGAGCAATCGTTCCTGCCTGACCTGAGGGCGGTCACCATGCTGGACAGGGTACGTTGTGCAATGAGTATTCGGTTTTTTTAAAGTTTTTAGGTACTTTTAGCCAACGTACGGCATCTCACTGAGAAAACGTTACTGAAATTGAGAGACCCAATGTTTGCAGCAATCTTAGTAGCAACGTGTGCTCAGTTTTGGAACCGCCATATTGTGCCGAGTTCAATTTTTTGTTTTCAAGTTTACGAACACTGAACTGCCAAACTGTTTTCACTGTTATCTGAAGTTTACAATTTGCCAAGAAAACCAAAAAAAGCTGGCAATGAGAACAAAAACTTCGACTGTGTCGCTGAGAAAGCACACATAGAGATGACATTCTGTCATGTCAAATTGCATGTGCAGTGAAAACTAATGTTTCAAACGCAGTTATACATGGTGAGCGATGCAACGTTCTGTCGGTCGACGAAGTGATTAGCTCAGCCTACAGCCACATAAAAAAACAGAACGAGAAAAAAGGCTTATCTCAAATCCCCTGCCTCTCCGGTTGCAGCCGCGCGCACGAGACAGCGAGATTTCGCAAGCGCTGTGTCGCTACCTGTGCAACAACGTGCTGCCGCTGTTGACCAAGTACGCGCACTTCTTCGCGGATGCTGAGCACGCCACTGAACTGCTCGACGCAACGCTGCACACGGTGCGAGGAGTTGTTGCTGTTATTCGCGCGAAAAATTTGCGCTAAAAGCAATGACGGTTTCAGTCTGTTTTGTTCTACCTTGGCCATATTTGTCTGACTTTATTGCTAGACTCCCCGGTTCAACGCTACTTGGTATATTGTACCTACTTTAAAGCATTTTTGAAACATTAACTTTGCCTTCGAGCTTTGCGAGTTTATTTGCTGTTCTTTTTTGGATGGTGAGACGTCCTCACAAGCAACAGTACTTTAAAAGGAGCAATGAAAACTAGATGGGCAACGTCAATGCGGCAATATGTGAAAATCTTGACGGAATCCCCGACAACCTCGGTATCCCGACCAACTGAAGCTAATTTCTTTCAATTCTTTTGCAACTGTTATAGTGAGACGTTTGTTAAAGATCAATTAACGATGCTTTAGTGCGCAAATAATATATAGCACGTCTGAAACATTTAAAATTTGCAATAAGAATTATGCTTTTTTAATTTTTTATTGTTCAGAACGTTCGAATTGTGGCGTTTAGACACATTGACACATTTTCGCGAACAAAAATGAAAGATATCTATATTACCATTAACAAAAAACTCAAGCGACATGTCAAAAAACACCAAAACGTTCAGGTTTACCGCATGAGCAAAATGACGCACCTCGCGAACAACCAAGTGAACTCTGTGCGCGAGTTTCTGATTGCGTTCACGCGTGAGCTGCCGCCGCAGATGTTGGTCAAGTTGCTGAAAAAAGTGATCGTCGACATTCCCGTGCTGAATCAAACCTCGATTACGCCGTTGATTGTGAGTCCGTTTTAAAGTTTTGTTATGCGCCTCATTTCAGATAGCAGATTCCGCAATACTTGCACCAGTTTTGATTATTTTTGAACGCTTTCTGAAACTTTACAAAAAAACAACATGAACCCATCAGACAGAGCTGCTTTTATCATGTTTCTAATCACATTTCTTATCAATGGAGTTTCGTGAGTTTCTGATAGTTGACCCTATAATGTTTCTCTCTGATCTTCATACCTTTGCCTCGACTCGCCCATATCACTCATGTATTCCTGAGGCCTGTTCATACTGTCGTACTGTCGTATGCGGACTACGGACCTTTAACGTATGTTAAAGGCACGTCCTTCATAGACGGTGTAGTATGCAATAACACTAGACGTGACGTGACGTGACGTGACGTGACGTGACGTGGTGTGGTGTGACGTGGTGTGACGTGACGTGACGTGACGTGACATGACGTATACGTCAGTGTAATTGGACCATTCATTGCCAACTTTTTTACAGCTGATGACGCTGCACTACGAGCGGTGCGGCAAGTACTACGGCAACGGCAACACGTTCGGCGTCGCGTCGGACGTCGAGAAGCGGCTGTCGATGAAACTGTTTGCGGCCATCTTCGACTCGCTCGGCACGAAACCGTACCAGCCGGAGATATTCGGGCGTGCGCTGCCGTGCCTGACGAACATCGCCGCCGCGTTGTCGCCGGACTACGCGTTGACGGCGGACAGTGGCGATGACGTGTTCGTTGTGTATTCTCGGGCTTTGTGGGTCATGCTGGGAGTTCTAGACCATTAAATACATTTAGAACAATTAAACGGGTAAACTGTTGCTGTTTTGAAATCAAGTTTTTCAATGTTTTAATCCAAAAATTTTTGGTTCGTCGGTTGTTTATGTTTATGGTTTTTGTGTTTTATCAGATACCGTCTTTTTGTCTTCTGCTTCCAATCTTTCAGAATGATATATTTAACATTTTTGACGAGTTATGTTTTCACCGACGGAACGAGGTTCTAGGTCAAACACTTTCCATCACCATACGGTCTTTTCTGCAGTTTTGACAAAGCTCAAGGCTCAAATTGAAATTTTTGAAAAAAATTCGAACGCAAACTTTCAATTTGAAAATTGAGAAAAAAGTGCTCCTATTTTTTTGCAGAGGCGACGCGAGCGAGAGCGACCATGAGGCGTGGCACCCGAGGCCGGTGGACGTCAGTCACGTGACGTTGAGCGCTGAGTTTGAGGAAATCGTGGGCAGATTCGCAGAGCACTTCCATGACAGTTGGGCAAGCAGAAAAGTGAGCTGTGTGCTTTTATATAACGTTGCACTTCTCAGCATCCGAGCTTTTTCCAGAGCCAATAGACGCCAATAAGCAAACGCGACGATTCACTATGCGGATTGTGGAACATTTGTAGGTCATGCACAATAACTGTTTATTTGTAGAAAACGGCGCCAACTAACATGTTTTTAAGACAGCTACTTTTCATTGGAATGTCGAATTCTGGCGTAAGACTTCATAGCAGCAGTGATAGCCACATGTGAAAGAACTTATAGTAGCGACTGAAGCATTAGTGCTACAATCTGAAAGTATAAAAGCACATATTTTATTCAAAAAACTCATTTCTCAAACAAAGGTCGACAAAGGCTGGGTGCACGGTGAGACGTACAGTCGTGCAGACCTGACCCATCCGCGTCTGAAGCCGTTTCACATGCTGCGCGAACACGTGAGTCGGAACGGTTTTAAAGTTGTCGGTTTAAAAAAAATATCGTAAAAAAATTACACACCACTTGTCACTGTCAGTGTCACTGTCAGTGTCAGACAACAGTGACGTCGTTAATGATGAACAATTGGGTTTTGCGCATATTTTAGATCTTGCGTTTCATTGGAGCCATTCAGATGCGCGTCATTTGCTTTTATCTAGTGATGGTAGAATGTTTCAAATACCGTATTTATCGTGCTGCTACATCCTTCAAATGGAGCGGAGCAAACTGAACATAATATTTAATTTTTCCTTGATCAGGGAATCGGACTGAGACTAGGATTAAAACTTTGCACGGCTTTTTTCCTGCTTTTGATTTGTTTCTCCGCTTCTGTTGTTTGTTTGCTTTTCAATTCATTGCGATTGGAACAGATTGGATTTGGATCTGGTTTGGGAAATCAATTTTGTGACAAAATCACAAAAAAATTAACTTCACTCTTTTCGTCGGGCGAAGTCAGCGGGCGGAGGATGGAGGATTCGACCACACAAACCGCATTCCCATGCCCATCTTCTTACCCATCATCTTCAATCAAACGTCGAACTTGGATGGAAATAAAACCTGTTGATTCGAAACTGACAAATTAATGACGAATGAATAACAGACAAATGTGACGAAGAATTCAAACTTTATGTGAAGGTGGAGAATGAGCATTGTTCTGGCAGTGTTTTGTTCGATGATCCTGTCGATTCAATGCTTGTTTTTCAATCACATTCGCAACGAAACAAAAACCAACTTTGCTGCTGCTGCGAACTTTTGAAGAACGCATACTGAGATGGGACTTAAAATAAACAAAAAATCAGTCAACGAATCCAAAAAAACCATCAAATTAATTGCATTATTTTATTCCAATCGGCGTGTTGTTATGATCCCACAGTTCATCTCGTCTCGACCTGTTCTTGATCCGCTAGGTTTGTTTTGTTTTTATGTGTATTTTTTCTGGCCAAGGGAGGCCCATCAAATTTCATCAGCGGCCGAAGGAAGCCCGCCCAGCGGAGCAGCACCAACTAACAACTAGCGTTGAAATTTTCATTTTTTCAGAACCCTTTTTTTGGGTTATGAGCTTTGTAGTCTCGTATTAGCACTGGGTCGTGGGACCCTGAACACAAGACCAACAGTCAATAGTGCCGCACCACGCACCACCATAGAACGCCTGAATGAAGTCATGAAACTTCCTCACATAACTCATTGCAGAACACATAACATGAGCAGACATTGGTGAATCAGTTTACGTGCAAAAACGAAAACTAAAGTTTAGTTTTATGATTTCATTCAGGAGCTCTGTGGCTGTGATGCAGCACTACTGACTAGAAAGCGTTTCTGCAACTGACTCCAGAGGAGCCAACAGGATTCCACAAACCAAGGCTTCGCTTGTTCTGACCAAACACGGTCGGAGCTAGGGTTGTCATGGAAAAAGCCGGTTTCTTTTCTGTTTTAAAACCGATTTTTTTAAGTTTTTTTCACAAAAAAAACAGTTTTTTACTTTAAAAATTTTCAAACTTCGTTGTCAAATATTACAAGTTTTTGACTGATTGATAAAACGTGAAATTATATTTTTGAAAGAACGGTGCAGCGAACTGTGTCGAACTGAACTGATAAAACATCATTTTGCAGAAGCTTTTGTTGGCGATTTGAAACGCTAACTGATAAAATGTTATTTTTCAAACGCCATCCGCTACCGGTTGCACCATGCAGTTCCGCAAATCTCGCCCCAATTTTATCAGCGGTCGCATCAGGTCCAGTCAAACCAGGAACGGTCGTAGCAGTTCCACTTAGGGTTGGCATAGGGTTGGTAAAAACCGGTTTTTTACATTGCCAGGAAAAAAACCGGTTTCTTTTCCGTTTTTAAAACCATTTTAAAACCGAAAAAAACAGATTTTTCCCAGCTCCTAAAATTTCCAGAACTTGGCACCTTCAGCTCAAAATAGGAAATACATTAAAATTAGGGTTGGTAAAAAAACCGGTTTTTTATATTGCCAGGAAAAAAACCGGTTTCTTTTCCGTTTTTAAAACCATTTTAAAACCGAAAAAAAACAGATTTTTCCCAGCTCCTAAAATTTCCAGAACTTGGCACCTTCAGCTCAAAATAGGAAATACATTAAAATTAGGGTTGGTAAAAAACCGGTTTTTTATATTGCCAGGAAAAAAACGGTTTCTTTTCCGTTTTAAAACGTTTTAAAACCATAAAAAACCGAATGCTTCCCAGCTCCTAAACTTTCCAGAACTTGGCATCTTGAACTCAAAATAGGAAATACATCAAAATTAGTGATTTTGAGCGGCGTAAAATGCTGTTTTCGGGCATACAACCGACCCAATTTGCTATTTTTCCCACCCAATGCTGCCCAATTTTTTGTTTCAAATCAAATCAGTTTCGACTTTATTGGTTTCCAGCACGTTCAATAAATTGAAAACAAAGACTGGGCAGTGACCGTGTAGGTGTGGGGAGCGGGGAGGGACGGTTGCAAGGAGACCGGATAGCTGACCCCGATTAGGGGACGAGATTTGCAGAGCTGCAAAGTGAAACCGGTAGCGGATTGCGTTCGAAAAATAACATTTCATCAGTTACCCTTTGCAACCCGACAACATGATCAGTCAGTCTGCATATGCACATAGTTTAGCAGTCTTCATCGTATTTCACTTGACATTTGCCACAAAAGCTTCTGCAAAATGATGCTTCACCAGTTCAGTTCGACACAGTTCACTGCACCGTTTTTTTCAAAAATATAATTTTACATTTTATCAATCAAACGAAGAATTGTGATTTTTGACCACGAAGTTTACAAATTTTTAAGATAAAAAACCGGTTCTTTATTTTTTCAAGAAAAAAAAACTGAAAAAAAAAGTTTCAAAACGGAAAAGAAACCGTTTTTTTTCCTGTGCCAACCCTAATTAAAATTAGTGTTTTTGAGCACCGTAAAACGCTGTTTTCAGTCATACAACTGACCCAAGTTGCTATGTTTTTGTTTCAAATCAAATCCATTTCGCTTTTATTTGTTTTCAGGGAACACGTTCAATAAATTTAAAAAGACAACGACTGGGCAGTGACCGTGTAGGTTTGGGAGCGGTGGGATGGTTGCAAGACCAGAGAACTGACCCCGATTTGGGGGGCGGCGAGATTTGCAGAACTGCAAAGTGAACTTGGTAGCGGATGGCGTTTGAAAAATAACATTTCATCAGTTACCGTTTCAAATCGACAACGTCGTTAGTCAGTCTGCATCTGCACTTAGTTTAGCAGTGACCTTGTCTTCGTCGTATTTCACTTGCCTCTTGAAACAAAAGCTTCTGCAAAATGTTGTTTCACCAGTTCAGTTCGACACATTCACTGCACCGTTTTTTTCAAAAATAGGGACTCCTTTCAGGGATTCAAAAAAGTTGGGACTCCTCCAATCGGGCCTGGTTTGACCGAAATTGCACCGACTGTGCCTGGGACCTCGATTATCGCCTGCCGTTGATTAGTGCTCGTCAAACTAAAATCTAACTTCATAACTGGCTGATTGGGCAAATGTACTATCGCGGCCCAGGAGATCGCGGCCCGGACTACCGCGGCCGAAGCATCGCGGCCTGAAGGATCGCGGCCTGGACGATCGCGGCCTGAACGATCGCGGCCTGGACGGTCGCGGCTTGGGACGATCGCGGCCTGGGACGATCACGGCCCACGAAGTTTTCATGCCTTGTCACCTTTCCAGATGGCCTGGCAATTCAGGCGCTCTTCACTGACGAGTGGCCCAAGACAAAATAAATGGCCCAAGACAAAATGAATGGCCCTACACAAAATAAATGGCCCTACACAAAATGAATGGCTCAACGAATTGTACACATTCTTAAAAAAGATTTTTGTGATTTTTGATCCGAGGTTGCTTGCAATGAGTCGTTGCAAGTTTCTAATCCTAAACCTAATCTTAAGCCAAGCCTTTTTGATAAGGTGAAAATGTTGCTTGCAATGAGTTGTTGTAGGTTCCTAATCCTAACCCTAATCCTAAGCCAAGCCTGTTCGCTTTGGTGAAAATGATCAATTATTCAATTTCACCTTATCAAAAAGCCTTGACTTAGGATTAGGTTAGGAACCTACAACTACTCATTTCAAGCAACCTCTAATTTATTTTGTGTAGGGCCATTCTTTTTGTGTGGGGCCATTCATTTTGTCTTTGGCCACGCATTAGTAAAGAGCGCCGCAATATTTATTCGTGGCATCGTCGCAGGCGGCGATCGTCCCAGCCCACGATCGTTCAGGCCGCAATCGTCCCAGGCCGCGATCGTCCCAGCCCACGATCGTTCAGGCCGCAATCGTCCCAGGCCGCGATCGTCCAGGCCGCGATCATTCAGGCCGCGATGCTTCGGCCGCGATCATCCCAGACCGCAATCGTCCCAGGCCGCGATCGTCCAGGCCGCGATCGTTCAGGCCGCGATCGTCCAGGCCGCGATCATTCAGGCCGCGATTGTCTAGGCCGCGATCATTCAGGCCGCGATGCTTCGGCCGCAATCGTCCAGGCCGCGATCGTTTAGGCCGCGATCGTCCAGGCCGCGATCATTCAAGCTGCGATGCTTCGGCAGCGATTCTTCGGCCGCGATCTAACGCACGCCGTCTCGGACACCTATTTAGGAGGTGTAAAAATCCTGCTGATGGGTGTTTCACGAATTTCGCGGCAGTCAGTCAGGCTGCACGTTAGCCGTGTTTTGCGGCCACCGAACACAAGCTTACTCGGACGCCGGTGCACGGCTTTTTAGGTTGCAGCTAATCAGCGAGCTCGATTAGAATTCACCTGCAGTCGAACTCTCTAAACTATGGGCAATCAGCTGATTGGTTAGTGATCGATCACGTGATACATGCTTTCTGTGCAGCAGCAGGACAGACTTCGCCCCCACAGCACAGCAATACCTGCACAGAAAGCATGCAACACGTGATCACCAACCAATCAACTGATAGTCTATAATTTAGAGCTGGACTGTGATCGAGAAACAAGCAAGCCATGGACAAAGAAAGGACCCGCGAGACATGGTCGCACCAATTTTAAAGGCAACAAAATTATATTTTGGTTTGTTGGCTGCGAATTGACCAAAAAAACAACACAGGCGAACCTTAGCTCACGAATGGGACTGCACTGCACGAGGTCGTGCGTGACTACGTAATTTCGATTTCCATTGGGCTGAGCCTGGGCAATTCACTTTGCGTTCGGCCACTCCTTTTTTCTTGCCTATGTCTTTTGTCTTGGTCCACGTAAAAGTAAATAGCGGCGCCCGCAAGAGTATCTTTGGGTTTCCGAAAATGAGGTGGCGGCTTGCTTAAAATAAATTTTGTAAATAAAACAAAAAACCCCGGTCACTCTTGTTAAACCGACCGTCGACGCGTCGAGGAGTTTAGCATTCATCAACCTTCGCCAGAAGCCAATTGTCACAACAAGTTTTGGATCAATTATTAGTATCGTTGGGTCGATTCATATTTTTGGTGTTTTTTGATTCAAAAAAACGAGCGTCAAATTGGCAGGATCCGTAAATCATGATGTCACTGCTCAATTCAACGCCCATTCTTCAAATCATTGATTGAATGCCAACACAAATTCAATCAAGTCATTTGCTATGAATCAATGAATGTCGTCGTTCACAAGGGATCCTCACAAATTCAGGATTCGACGTGAATAAGCACGCTCGCCAAAACCCGTCGTCGTCGTTTCATTTTTTTCGTTCAGATTCAACTCAAATGAATTCAAAATCGTTCATTCAACTCAACACCGATTCGCTGATAATCAGAATCAAAAAAATTGAACAAAAAACACAAAGCAAAAGCTCCTTTTCTTTTTCTTTTCTATTTCTTTCTTTTGATTAACATTTGTCTGCTTCCTTTAAAAAATGTTACTCGACATTCTCCCACATTTGAAGGTTGTAGGGCAACCGTATTTATAGTGTAGCATTCAGCTATTAACTACCGTATTACCCCCATTAAACCCCCCCCACCATTAATCCCCCCCACCAATAAACCCCCACCCCCGACCAGTTTCCGAATAATCCCCCCCACAAATAATCCCCCATGGGGGATTGTTGGAGACCTGTTTGAAACACATACCCAGCGAATTCAGTGGCTGGTTGCAGTGAAAATGATGAAATTGTGCTACCAAAGGCCCCAAATAGGTGAGTTAATAGTAATTTCATCACAAAAGGCTGTTATAAAAAGAAATTTCTATGTAGAGTAGAAGTTTCTGCGACTTTCTTGCCTGCCATGCAAGGTATTTTTGCCATTTTTCAACAAACCCCCACCCCTAGAATTTTTTTGTAAATAACCCCCCCCCCCCCCACCAATAATCCCCCCCCCCACCAATAAACCCCCACCCCTAAAAGTCGCTGACGTATTAATCCCCCATGGGGGTTTATTGGGGGTAATACGGTATTAGGCACATGCTTAGGCTCAAGCTTAGGCTAATACGAAACAAATGCAAAAGCTCTAAACAATATTTGTTACGTTGCACATTAGCTGTCCCATCTTGTCATCCACGACAACTGTCTATCAAAATCAACCCACAACTACGTGCATGACAGCGAGCGAGCGAGAGAGAGAGTGCACTGCAGAATAAAACTGACTGACTGAGATTTTTTTAGATCCGGTTAAGGCTAATGTTTCAACAATGGTTTAAGTGAAAGGGGCGTCCACTTACGAATCAATCGTTTTTTCTGCTCTTTGGGCGTCAATCGCTTATCGGAACAAAAAACAACAACAAAAATCATCACCCATTCAGGAGCAAAGTTTCTACCGCGAACGTTGCAGCGAGTGCCTGAGGGCTGCCCTGGCCTGGGGCTACTCCATTCAGCTGCAAGATCCAGACGCGCACGAACGCGCCTCACAGGCACAACAGTCGCTCGACGAAAAGTGAGACCAAAAACTTTTTGTCCAATTTTACCTCGGTTTTTCATTCAGCAAAAAAAAAACTAAATTCCAACGACTCAGCACCTAAGCATTGCTCAAACCCACGAAGGCTACAAGATGACGTTGTATGTGCCACTTAGAATTAACACACAAATTCGAACGAAAACGTTTTTTTTTAACCAAATGTTTTACAATCCAAAATTTTACCCATTTTTCACTCAACACTCTATTGCAGCATTCAAAATTACAACCCACGCCCAACGGATCTGTCGAGCATGACCCTTGAAGGCGACATGATCGGTTTGGCCGAAAGAATGGCCGAAAACTCGCATCTGATTTGGGCCGCAACTGTTGTTGAGCAGCTAAAGAGCCATGGCGGGTCAATGCCACTGACTTTGGCACCGTTTGATCTGCTGACAGGCACCGAACGACGAAAGGAGCGTTTCAAGGCATCGGAAATCCTAAAATTCTTGCAGTATCAAGGCTATCGAGTGGTCAAGTGAGTCAAAATTTGCTTTTCTCAAGTTGAGTTGCACTGTATATCGCTTTCAGAAACGCAAAACTCATCGAAAAGCTGTGTGTCATTCTATTTATGCAAAACTGTTTTTTGCGTTTCTGAGGGTTTTAGTGAGAGTAATGAGACGGTCTAATTTTTACCCAAAACCTCCGCTTTTTCACTTGAGCTTTTTTACACAGTTATGATTTTCAATCTATGCTCATTCTGATTTCGCTGCTTTTGTTTTGTTGCAAATCTGAAATTCTTTCTGCTCTTTTCTTTCTGAAGCTGAAGCTCCAACTTTATAATTTGCTTAAATACTTTTGCTAATTGAATTTATTCTGCTAAACACAAGCAAAACAGAAAAAGCGGTTTGGTAAGTAAAATTGCAATTGATTTATATGTGCCACGGTATAGTCTGTCAATTTGAGCCTGGCAGATCCAAAACGATTTCAGCTCTCTGTATCACTGACAGGCCTAATCTGACAGACCGTACCACATACACTTGCACTAATCATTTCCATTCAACCCGCTCGGCTTTTCTTCCTTCTTTCCTTTCCGCCGCCACCAATTGACCGCGCCTGCAAACGCTTCACCATTACCGTAACCTCTACCGTAACCCACCGGCACACCACCGTAATGCGCGTGCCGCGTGCTACAGTGCTGGCATTGGCAGGGAGGACTCGACGGCGATGCTGGCCGGGCACGAGGGCGAGACGGACGTCAGAGCGGTGGAGCGTCGTTTCGCGTATCACACGGTCGAGAATTTCATAAAATACTTGGAACAGTGCGTCATCAGAGTGCACATTGTGAAGCCGAGCCAGGACTTGTCGCGGCGCAACAGTTTCCGCCTGCCGAGCAAGGACGTGCGCTTCTTTGAGAAGGTCGGTTTGTAGTTTTTTGAGAAAGTTTTTTTTAGAGAAACAACAGTTTTTCCTTGAATGACTGCTTGTAATTATGTTTCAGTCAGGCTACAAACGGTAATAACGGTATTCTTTTGGTGATTGTTTCATGGTACACCGGTATCTTCGACAAAAAAACGAATGTTAGGATTAAAAAGGATGTACACGGCGCTTCGCTAAATAAGGCAAAGCACTAGACTTGCCTCGGTATTGTTTTACCGCAGATCAACTAGCTGATAGTTATGTTTGAAACGTTTTGTGACGTTCTGATTTTCTTCCTCCTGCCTGATTACAAGTTCGTGTAAATTGCAAATACGGTAGAGATACCGCACTTCAAATCCTCAGAGCAGCTCAGAGTGTTGTCATTGATTGCTACGATTGCAGGTGGCACTGCCCCTGATGACGTCATTCTTCAACGCACATCGCAACTATTATCTTGACCAAAACGCCGCTTCCGACCGCGAGAAGGAAATGGCCACGACGTTTGTGATTTTTTCTGTTTCATTTAGCTTTTTTATTCCGCGGATTTCACGATTACTTCAACCAGAAGGTGCGGGTTTTCACAAGCGGTAATTGGTCTGTTCCGTGTGAATTTTCAAAAAAAATGTGATGTTTTCAACCTCTCTTCACCTTTTCCAGACTGTTCTGTCGTCTCGCGCAGATGATGCGCCTGAAGAACCACGGTCTTGGCACGAATGCCAAGCTTACCGTACAATGCTTGATCGTGATCATCAAGGCGTTGGATTTGAAGTCAGTTTTCGTTCATTCTTGTGTGTTTAAAAGTCGACTTCTTTGAATCTTTTAGGACATCCGATCCGAACCCTCCAAAATGATCAAGAAGAAACTGAAAAATAAAATCTGTCACAAGTTTATTAGAACCCGTTCGCACCCACTGAACGCAAGCACGAACTGTTCTTTTTTAGAACGCTGGTGAAAATCAACTCTGATGTGGTGCGCACCAGTTTGCTGACGTTTTTCAACAATTCTGCCGAGGATTTGAACCAAGCTGTGAAGGCGTTCCACGCCGAAGGGCAGTACTCAGGTACGGTCGGCTTGTTCAGTTGGTTACGGTACCTGGTACAAAAAGCAACACACTCAAATTGTGATGTCAAAAAAATTTATAGACACACATACAAACATGTCGTTTAATTTTGAGGAAAAAATATTGAAAGTGTTGGATCCTCTTTCTCAGCAACTATTACTGAGTAATAGTAATAGCACTAGTAACAAATAAAATCTTAAAAACTTCAATTCGAATACTGAACGTGACAGTTCAAATTATGGCCAAGCCGTCCCCCAACGTTTTGCAGCGATGCGCGGCGCCAACATAAAATCGTGGCCTACGATGGAGTTTGTCTGTCAAATGACGATTCCCATCATCACGGCGCTGTTCAAGCATTGTGCACAGCAGACGTTTGGGCCGGATTTGCTCGGTAAAAAGTTCTATTTTCAAACCGGTTTCGCATGTTTTTTATAGTTTTTATGTTTGATGGAGCGTAGGAAGACGCAACATTTGGCCGTTACATACTTTAGATGACATTTTGACTTGATGTTTTTCCGAACTACCGTATTACCCCCATTAAACCCCCTCACCATTAATCCCCCCACCAATAAACCCCCACCCCCCCCCGACCAGTTTCCGAATAATCCCCCCCCCCACAAATAATCCCCCATGGGGGTTAATTGGAAACCTGTTTGAAACACATACCCAGCGAATTCAGTGGCTGGTTGCAGTGAAAATGATGAAATTGTGCTACCAAAGGCCCCAAATGGGTGAGTTAATAGTAATTTCATTACAAAAGGCTGTTATAAAAGGAAATTTCTATGTAGAGTAGAAGTTTCTGCGACTTTCTTGCCTGCCATGCAATGTATTTTTGCCATTTTTCAACAAACCCCCACCCCTAGAATTTTTTTGTAAATAAACCCCCCCCCCCCACCAATAATCCCCCCCCCCCCACCAATAAACCCCCACCCCTAAAAGTCGCTGACGTATTAATCCCCCATGGGGGTTTATTGGGGGTAATACGGTACTCTATTTTTTACTGATACTAAGAAGAAAGAAAAACATTACAAAAACTCAACAAGTTGTCGCGTCACTTTTGGTCTATTTCAGTTTTACCGGCAAGCACTTTTGTCCAAACCATCCTAGTCGCTATTTGTTGAACAACTGATAGTTTTGAGTTGTTTTTTTTTGGTACAGACTAAAAAACGTACCGAAACCCAGTCGAATGGTTTCGATGTTCATTCACCAGCAGCAGTGCACACTTTGCTTCAACGCAGCCCCGCCCGTGCTGCCCCGCCCAGCCCCGCCCCGCCACCCCCCCCCCCCGACCAGTTTCCGAATAATCCCCCCCCCCACAAATAATCCCCCATGGGGGTTAATTGGAAACCTGTTTGAAACACATACCCAGCGAATTCAGTGGCTGAATGCAGTGACATTGGTGAAATTGTGCTACCAAAGGCCCC
Organism: Theristus sp. LFF4_11; assembly: GCA_030248135.1. NCBI lineage: Eukaryota > Metazoa > Nematoda > Chromadorea > Monhysterida > Xyalidae > Theristus > Theristus sp. LFF4_11. The sequence goes on along the minus strand of JASANC010001714.1, from coordinate 19,486 downwards.
AAATGGATGAGTTAATGGTAATTTCATTACAAAAGGCTGTTACAAAAGGAAATCTCTGTGAAAAGTAGAAGGTTCTGCAACTTTTTTGCCTGCCATGCAAGGTATTTTTGCCATTTTTCAACAAACCCCCACCCCTAGAATTTTTTGTAAACCTAGAATAAACCCCACCCCTAAAAGTCGCTGACAAAATCCCCCATGGGGGTTTATTGGGGGTAATACGGTAGTACATTTTGGTGTGTGAAATCTCACACATATATTGTGGATTTGTGTCCGTGTACAAACGTGTCCGGACTAACGTGACGTCATTTTATTTAAAAACGCCGTTTGTCAAAGTACAGGCACTAAAATGTCAGTTTGGTGTGACTGATTCGACATTCACCATTTGTTTACGGGAAGAAATCGGCTAAACGGATAGTCTGGTTTGCTGTGAACGACAAGCGCATGTTTTGTGGCACATGACGTCACTTCAGTGGGACACGTTTAAAAAAATAGGCCATAGATGTTCGACAAACGCAATCAATCAGTTGTTTGTGAACTCTGTCACCAACACTAGTGAAAATTTTTAAAAAATTACTTTTTTCAATTTCAGTTGAGGAGATCCAGGGCGCTTGCTACAAGATGCTGAACAGTCTGTACTTCCTGGCGTCCGTGGCACGTGAACACAAACATCGCACATCCATCAACAATGAAATCAACAAGTGATGCGTTTTTTGTCAACCTTTTTTATTTGTGGGCAATCCCCCAATGAGAATCTACAAGTTTGTTGAGCAACTTGTTGAGTACCGTAGCAAGGGGGCAGCTTCTAAGCGCGCCTGCACTCAATTGTTGTTCTAAACGTTTACTGATTCCATCAAACTGCAGGCACATGCCCGCCATCGGCGTGTGTCTCGCGTCGTACGCAAGCGCATTCCCAGTGGCATTCTTGGAGCCACAATTCAACGCAAACAACAAATACTCGGTGTTGGCGAAGTGGGCGGAGACCGGATCGGTCGCTGTGCAAGGTAAAATGTATTCGAGGAAATGTTGTTTGGATTACGTATGTTTTGACAATTCTTCAAATCATTCATTCATTCAAAATTTTAGATACGTGAATAAAAAATTATATTCTGCTAATTGCTAATGTTTCAAACTCTGTGTTTAAGCAGCGGTTGTTTTCGCTTTTTGCTGATTGTTGTTTTGCCGCATGAAGTCAACGTTAAAAACGCGATCCTGCTGAACAAAAATTTTATGTTGCCTTTGCATAGCACCGCAAACTTTGACAAATAGTTCAAAAGAAGCCAAAAACAAGTTGGTATACAAGACAAGAAAACAATGAACGTTCGGCAATAATAAAATGAATTATTTTCTTTAGAAATGATGCAAACATTGTCGACACAAATTCCAACACTCGAAAAGCTGACGAGCGACATCGAGGCGGCTGCTGATAAAAAGGTACAACAAAACAGAAAGAACCAAAAGAATCACAAACGAAAAATGCTGCAAAATGTGAAAAGCGCATTATAACGGTTGCGTGAAACTTTCATCGGCCACTGCTAGCTTTATACAACCCGTTCATACTGACGCATGTCGACGTACGTCAAAGGCATGTTTCCATGAACGGTAGCATGTAGTAACACGACACGATACCTGACTGATGTGACGTGCCCTGCCGTATAAGCCCACGCACAGTATGAACGGGCCTTTTAAGGTTAGCAGCAGTGATATAATTGAAAGTGAGTGATTGCTACTGTCAGCCTGATGCATTATTCGCTTATTGACCGATTTCTCAATGCATTATTCACTTTTTTTGCTTTCCCCAGGTCACCTACACCCAGAACAGCAAAATCTTTGACGTCGATATTCCGTTGATCTGTAGTTATCTGCACTATTGGTGGTTCTACGGACCGGAAGGACCGACGCAAACTGAGTAAGTGGTAAAGATATCAAAACCACACTGTACTTTTTTACTCAAAATGTACAATGTAGACTGAATCGTGTCCGTGATCCACCCACACTCGGCGGGTATAACATTGTACTGAAAATTAAAAAAAAGACGCAAAACGAATTTATATGCAGGAAACAAATCACGGACGTGATGAGCGAACACGTGAATCGAGTGTTTGTTGCGATCCTGAAAATGATTGAGTACACCGTGGGACAGGACGACTCGCCGTGGATGGGCAGGCTGCCAAGTGACACCCTTTGCGTTGTTTTATTTGAAAATTTGTCTTAGACTTTTAAAACGCACAAAAGTTTGATTTTGTTTTTCAGTCTCCGCCTCGCAAATCATCCAGCACGTGACGACGGACCCGATGGCGATCTACGTTCAGCCAATCATTGCAAAGATGTCAGAGCATTCGATTGAGGCGATGCGCTTGGAAGATCGTCTCAGGACACACCCGGAGGAAATGGATGAAGCCGCTGTTGGATCGGTCTGTTGTTTTGCGCAGACTTATCGGCAGAAAGTAGATGAGCCTTTCGAGCCATTCAGTATTAAAGCAGATGTTATGTAAATTTATGTACCAACCCGCGTTCCGGTGTTCCGGATTATTATCAAACAATAAAAGAAACGACTATTATGATTCAATCCAAATAATCTCCTATGATTCACATATGTAAAGTCGAACTCAAAATTATAGGTAATCAGCTGATTGGTTGGCGATCACATGACTCATGCTTTCTGTCCAGGCGTAGCTGTGGAGGCGGCGTCTGCCCTGCATGTAGAGAGCATGCATTACGTGATCACCAACGAATCAGCTGATTGCCTATAATTTAGAGTTCAAGTTTGCTACTCGCACTGTTTTCTCCAGATCCACGCCCGTCTTGTACGCGATGTCTACTCAATCTTCCCACTGCTCATCAAATACACCGACTTGCACAGGTGGGCAAGAACCGTCGAGTGCAGAAGACCTATCTGCATAGTAATAGACACACTGCGTTGGGTATAGTATCAAGTAAACTTTCGATTTCAGTTACAAGTGTACGTACTTTACGTTTTTTAAATAAAATAATGCTCAATTTCAGGGCCCGCTGGCTGAAGACTCCGTCTAGCGAGACTGACCAGGTCTACGAATGCGTCGCCGTGATTTTCGGCATCTGGTATCGCTCGCAGGTACGCAGCTACTCTGGTTTGACTTTTTTTCCTTTTTTTGGAAACGTTTCTCTGTGCCAAAAAAAATAAACTTTTGCCATAAACAACTTCAGTCGTAACTTTCCGGCATATTTCAGTCGTTGTATCCGGCAACGTTTCAGTCAACATTTTATTGCAGCATTTCAAACGCGAAGAGCTGAACTTCATGCAACAGTTCGAGGACAGCGAAGCGGGCAAGTCACGCGGCGGCGGCGCAGACAGACGCAAACGAAGGCGGGGAGACCGTGAGTGGGCAAAAATACAACAAAAAAAATTGATTTCATTCATTTTTGTTTCAACTCCGTGAAAAACACGTAAATACACAAGTGCTAATAATGTTTCACGTTCATGGTATAGATTCCAAGTGGAAAATACACAAGTGCTAATAATGTTTCACGTTCATGGTATAGATTCCAAGTGGAATGGTTACCTTTTAGTGTTTGACTTTGGGCAATATTCTGTGGAAACAAGAAAAAAACAAAACCAAAAAAGAACGAACCAACATTGAACCAGCACGGTCAAAGTCACGGTTTCCAGCGCAACGCAAGAACAAACACGCCGACAGCACAGTGATCAGCTGCTTCAAACGGTTGCTGCCAGTCGGGCTGAACATCTTCGGTGGACGAGAGCTGGATATTGTGCAGCAGTCGAAAGAGAAGTTCTTGAAGGTATGTACAGTTGTGTAGGTAAACACAAGCTGTTGTTTAGTTCAGTTGCGCCGTTAATTTCGCATGTGTTTTTTGCGATTCTTAATGACGAAAACCCAACAAACGAGATGCAGCTGAGAAAGCCTGGCATTGAACATGCCATCCATCACTTGGCACTCCTTAATGCCAACCGCGTTTTCACATTTTCCAGGACGAAAATGAGGACAAGATCCGCGAGTTCATCCGTCAGTTGTTGAACGTCCCGGAGAAGGTGAGCCAGAATGGAACTCTGGTTTTTTTGCAAACAGTTTGCTGATTGGCTGGGTTTGATTTGTAGCGAATGGTCTGGCTAAGGTCGAAACGTTCTCACATAACCTTTCACCGTGCACCTATATTCTTCATCTACACTTTGATTGCAACTCAAACTACGTGTAATCTGTTTTTCACCAGAAAATCATTGTCCCAATTTTTACCCCAGACCGACCCAACTGACGTGAACACGTGGCAACGCAATTTGTACCACAAAATCGGCAAATCACAAATGCGCGGCATCACTGAGATGTCCGAGGAGGCCGTGATCGACAAAATCTCGAACATGGGCCGGGTGCTGGCTATTCTGCATTCGGTTAGTGTGTGCGACAGTTGTAAACTCGGTTTTATCAGGCGTCACTTATGAACCTTTTAATTATTTTGAATATCGCGCGCGCTGCAGTTCACAATTGATTCGAAAATAGTCTTATTGTTTCTCATGTATGGCTCGTTACTAAAATTTAGCAGAAACAAAAAAAACATTGAAAAACACACACGGACACGCACACAAACGAAATACAAACTTGATGTCCAGAAACGTCAGACAAAGAAAAAAAAACAACCAAAATGAAAGTGTGCTAATTTTTGCCATGTGCGGTTTCTTTGAGAGCATGTGACGGAAAGGTGACTCCTGGAAGCAAAACTAGAAAATTGAAACAACAGTTATGACGTTTAGCTGTAGTGACTGTGAAAGTTAGTGTCATCACAGCGTCGTAACTGTTGTTGCAGTAGGAACTCGGGCAGGGTGGGACGCATTCTTGGTGTCATGGAATACTAGTAGTGTAGGGAGAGGATTGTTGCAAAGGATTTGTGCAAAAAAATTTCATTGGAGCATGAAAATCAGTCAGACAGGTCGAATTTTCAGTGTTGTCAGGTTCTCTCAACCCAGACAAGTAAAAAAGATGTATGAATTCAAAACTTTTTTGTTTTAGATAACAAAAGTCGTTTTTTAGCAAGCGTTTTTAGTGTCGTCAAGCTTTTTTATTCAACGTATTTTTAACATTTCCATTTGAAATCTAAGAGCGTGGCTATAAATGAAGAGATTGGAAACTGGTGCTGTTGTGAACTACGTTTAACAAAACAACTGAAAATTTAAAAGTAGAAAGGGATTTTGTGAATAAGTAACCACGACGCCAAACAACCCATCCTGCCCGGGTTGCCGAAGCATGTGACGGAATTCACATTGCTTTTTTCTTCCTACTTCTTTACACATGATGACAGGCGCGAACAACACCACAAACAAACCGTGTTTTGTTCTCTTTCACTTGCTCTGCCCCTTGCTGCCATTTACTAAGGTCTGTTTGTCTGGAGCTGTCTCACACAGATGACATCAAATGAACTTTAACAGGAGAAAAATAGAAAAGATTAGATGATGGAGAGGGTGGTGAAGATAAAGGTCAAAGTCTTGAGAATCGAGATTGTTTCTCGTAAGTGCTTATGACGTCATCTCAAAGCGACAGGTTCCAGTAAACAGACAATTCATTTGCAATAACATTCTCTCTCCGTTCACACGCACCGGCTCTGGAAACGTCAGCAACCCTTCGAATGAATTGGCTTACACACGCTGTTTTCTAGAGCCCTAATTTTAAATTATACTTGCTTGCAACAAAACAATCGAATGTCCAAAAACTTTGGACTCACTGACCACCAAGATTTTATTGGTAAAATCGCTGTAAACATTGGCAAAGAAGTTGCAGGGGTTTAGTTAGAGTGCTACTGTAGCACGCCATAATTAAAGATCGTGTCGGGACCGTCGCCCGATCGTTACCGTAGTCAGTGTGTTCGAAGTTTTCTCATTCGATTGTTTGTTTGTTTTTCAAACGTCCAATCCGATGCTTGACTTCACACGTGTCTCTTTTTGGGGTTTACTTTTTTACAAAATTGTATTCAGGAATACCAAAAACAGCGTCTGAAGGACAAGGAGTATGAGGTTTGTTTTGAGGTACACCTGAGGTAGACCACGATCTTGATACCTGCACGCGGTTTGACAGTAGATGAGGGTTTTTCTGGAGATTATATTTTGCTAATTTCGGCTGAAAAATAGGTTTGCCAAATCGACTTTCAGTGGGAGAAGCTGCATGTTCACATTGCAAAAGTCGTATGCCTTCCACTGAAGCGGATTAAAAAAACACAAATTTCTGTACTGTTGGCCAAATATCAAAAGCCAAACAAAAGTGTAAAAAGCGTTGCACCGTTTCAAGTTGCTACTGCGAAAGATTGAAGGGGATACGACACAAAATACTGAAAATTCATTTGAATCATACTAATCTTATTGTAGTTCTAATCTACGTAGGTATAGATATTTCGTATTTTAAATTTTAATCCGAAGTTCTTTTGATCTTTATCTATACATTTTACGGTGCTTGTGTGTGTGGACTAACCATTACAGCTGGTAGAGCTGATGTATAAATTTTATCTTTAACAAACTGAGCAAATAACACGTAACAAGAAACATCATTCACCAAACATTTACAATCAAATCCAGAAATAACATGTCCAAAACACAACTGCATTCAACTCTCAGCACATAAAGAAAATGCTCAAGAAAAACTACAAAAAAAAACAGCAATGCGCGCGCTGAACAGGAGTAGTCACTCTGCTATTGCAACTCCATGAAATTAAGGTTCCATCCCCAAAATGAGACATTTGCAAAAATAAAAAATACATGTTCAATGTATAACCAGCTCTGTTTTTTCATAACTACGAAACTTTTATTTCCCAAAGTCTCTTCTATTCTTTTTCCTCCACATAAAACATGAAACTCATAATCTGCACAATAATAATAAACTCGTTTTCCCTCCGATTTTCAGTTCAGACCAGGAAAAGTAAGTTTCAACCACGGAAAACCATCAAAGGAGTTTTCTGTTTTTATTTCAGTTTTATTTGCTTGAAATACGCTATTTTTGATATGCTAAAACCTGGTCTTTTGATATTTTCGATTGCTTGCGCTATTTATTAATTCACAAAAGAAAAAGAAACTTGCTTTTTCTGACTTGAAAAGTTTCTGTGAGTCTAGGAGCGACGTGTGGTGGTGGTGTACAGTTCGACTGGGGGGGGGCATTGAAGGTTTGCAAAAGTCTCCGTTGTGCCAAAACAAACTACTTTTACAAAATACCATGAAACAATTGTGACCATACATTTTAGCATTGTATCAGAAGTGTTAGCTAGCAGCAGTATTTCACAAAACTCCCAAAAAGCGATTGTGTTACCACCATAAATTTATAGGGACACTTATCTTTCCGACACCACCCACCACCACAACTGAATCAGGGTAACTTATCCCCCACACCACCACAGTCGCATTGAACAACGCATTAATGAAATACTTTGAATCAATTTGAGGGATCGAGCTCCGGCAATGTAAGAGCACATTTCTCGCAACCCCTTATTCTTCCAGATTCCACTCCAAGTTAATGTTATTCCACTCACTTTAATTATCACAAAAACCTTTCTTTGTTTTACACTAATAATAAAAGACAGTTATAAACCAAACAATTATTAAACAGGGCTCCCCAGCGGGATTTTTCCTCATATTTTTGGATTGCCTTGGAAATTCTTGGTTTTTTGTTATGCTCCATCATAAATTTTGGTTGTTTTGTAGGTTTTCAGTTTAAAAACTCACCAATTTTCATAGCATAAATCCGTAGACCATGTACGAAGCGCAACCACAACATTAAAACAACAAAATACGACTTAGAAACGCAGTAAATCAGGACCACACTGATGCAAACTCTGTTAAATTTAGGTCGAACACCCCCAATCAATGTCCGAAATCCTGCGAAAAGTAGTGACGAGCCAACGAAAACGAGCCGTAGTTGCGTGCTTCCGAGCCTCCGTTATTTATACCCTTCCCAGGTAAAAAAACGCTCAGGGGAATATCAACTGGGGAAAACGAAAGAATACTGAGAAATTGGGTCAAATTGAATCAGGTTGAAAGTGGCCAAGATTGTTCACATTTGATTGTATTACCATGCGTGCGATTTTTTCTACCCTTTTTGACGGCTTGGCCAATTTGACTCTTTATCTCAGTTCATTCTTTGCTTGCCCCTGGACGCTTTTTGTTTCACGGAAGCTTGTTTTATGAACGCCAAAAATCACCCCCGTGAATTTCAATGTCCACATTTCAAGGTGGAATCTAAAATGATGATCCGAACGACAAAAATGATGCAATATTGGTATTTCACAGTAAATAATAAATAAGCGAGCGTGTTTTTGGCTTCGATAAAACTGGCTTTCATATGCTTTTTCAAAATTTATGGTAAAAAAATGTGTTGTCAATGATTGGTTTCGCACGTGTTCAACCGGCGTTGTTGTTGTTTTTGTGTGTCTTGCAGTGTTGTCATGTCCTTGTCCTATTTGTTATTGCTATGCTTGTTTGTGTGCTCCCTGGGTATCCCTCGGTGCTTCCCGCTTTTCCCAATACTTTTTTTTTTGTTTTAGCTCCCATTTTTGTTTGTTTCGCAGAGCTGTGCAGCGCAATCAAACCAAATGTTGCACCAGATATGAATAAAAACGTCTTTACTGCATCACAAAAACACAAATTAGCTGTATACATTCAGAAATTTGCAAAGAAACATGCTTGTAAAGCTGATGCAGCTTTCTGTACAAAACCACACCACATCTGTTTTATGCTAAAAACGGCAAAAATAATTCTAGATTTTATTAATTTGGTGGATTTAAAGTGACATTGGATTCAAGATCAAAATGGTTGGTCTGTCCAAACGCAAAAGTTCTGCTCTAGTCTTTGGCCATTTTAAGCTTTTTGAACGTGGCCACACAGAAAGCTACACAGTTTTTGCACGTTTTGCAGCTAGCTGTTGAATAATACAAGCACAATGCACACAGCTTTCCAGTACAAAATTTCTTGTGTGCCTTTCAGTCCCAAAAAGATATTTGCGAAATACAGTCTATCTCGCCAATATATGCAACTAGCTGATTGGTTGGTTGTAGCAATTCTCAGCGCTGATTGGTTTGTCATTACGTCATGTTGCATATATTTTCCAGATGGACAGTAAGTGTTGTTTCAAACTGAGCATTTCTCTTGTGGCCGTGTATCGATATTTCAGCTTGCTCTCTTTCTCTCTCACTTTTCGCCTTCTCATCATACTGTAGTGTACGTGATAATGCTTGTCAGAGTGTTTTAGTGATCTAAAAAACGTTGGACAACATCCACACACAGGTTTCCGGGAAAACGGTGGACGCTCGACAAGAGTGGCGCGGCATGGCGAAATGTTTGACCGCTCAGAGGAAAACAATGATCACGAACTTGATCACAGCAGTGCACATGCACAAGATTGAATTGTAAGACACACGCGTTTGCACTGAGAGTATTTGGGTAAAAATGATTTACCAAATTAGGTAAATTTACCCATCTCTCTCACAGTGTGCTTGTGTCTGGCAATGAACCCGAACCTTGTTCAGCTTTTCATATGCGCTGCCATCAATGAATTTGACCCATCTTTTGATGGACACAGTTATCAAAGCTGAACAAAGTTTATACGTTTGCTGTGAAAGTTTTAATAGTTGAAACCTATCTTTTTCTCTTTTTTCGCCTATGTGTGACTTTGCATGTTGCATGCAATATTTTTGACGTGAACGTTTGTTGGAAGGAAACAAAAAAATAAAACCTCAGGTTGCCAATCTTTATAAATGGCCTAAATTTGCATATGTATTTACCCAACTTTATTGCAGACATCGAGCGATCAATCTATTTTTACCCACTTTCCGCGAAAAATGGTTAGCTGACGAAGACCCGGGCATCGATAAACTCGTGTCCGAAGTGACGGTGAGAAAAAATATGAAAAGTACTGAAATAATTCAGGCTAGGCGCACAATGTACGTGGAATTGGGCCAAAGAACTGAAAATAGTATTATTTTGGCCCTTTCCTACCAGGCCGTTGGGCTTTATATCAGTTTCTCAGTTAACGGACCGTCCATTTTTCTGCAATACGCTGTTAAGAGAAACTGTGTTCAAACAAAATTTTAACTATTGGTTTCGCGACATGTTTTATTTTAATTTCAGTTTGAGCCCGAACCAGAAGAGGGCTCAGCCAGCCCCGAGGAGGAAGAAGAAGAGGGCGAAAAGACTGCGGTGAGCCGCTGGAAAGTTTTTTACTTAAAAAATGTTCAGATATCATGTTGAACTACATCCAGGGTGAACAAAACATGCGTGCATCAAAAACCATCAGATGTAACACTGACGCAATCATTGTCTGATAACAATCATGGCAATCTGAATGGTTCTAATTAGTGAAGAGTGTACACACCGTCGAAAACGCACGCATGAAAACTTCGCGACCACTAATTTTTCGTATTTCAATGTTCACACATCCACAACTTTGGATCCCACCTAACAAGATCAGTTCACCGCTTTGAGTGAGAAATCATTTCAAGGTCCACGTCTTAAAACTGTGGGATGGAAACAACTTTTGCGAGAGATTTTTCATGCCGCTAATGACTGTCTCTAAAGGCCCATTCATGCACGCGCGCGCTGAAGCGCGTTAACGCGCGCTAGCATGAACGTGCGTATGAATGTTCGTATGTAATACAACTGAAGCGCGCTGAAGGGCGCTGTTTTTTTGCTCCGTGAATGTGTAGCGAAGTGACGCACGTCAGCGCGCTTCAACCTCCATGAATGGCGCTTTTAAACGGTGTCCAGTGAACTTTTAAAAACTCACATCCTAGCATTAAAAATCAAGCGAGCCTCTAAATTCTGTAAAATAACACCGAGAATACTGCCTGTAAGCAATACAACAAGGGAGTATTTTGGTCCTGTCTTCTGTCCAAAGTCGTCTTCTGTCGCGTGCAGTGTTCCAGTTCACCATAAGCAACCTACTAAGGGGTGCATACCAACATGACCAGACGAATGTGGCAAAATTGTGCCCAAAAAATTATTCAACTATTCTGTAAAATGAAAAAAACAGTGGCGAAAAAACAGGAACCTGTGCCGTACGTAATTAAAGACTGTTCGCAGGTAACAGCAACACCGTTTCCCAGCCAATTTCTTTTGCCAACTATAGTCACACGCAAACAATAATGCCCTTCCGCGTGCTCTTCTTCACTCCATTTTCCGTGCCATTCCCTTCATCGTGCACGTTTCCGTGCCCAAAAATGGCATGGATGGATAAACAGCCGAGCGGTGCTTCAGTTCTTCTGTCATTTTGAAGCGAATGGCACGGAAACGGGCATGACGCAGGGAATGGTATGAAAGAGGGCACGCAGAAGGTTTTTTTATTGACTGTGGCATTAAAAAATGAAAATGTCCCATTTCTGCAACTTTGTAATTAGGTTGGAGTTTTCCTAATAATTTCAGGATGTTACGGTTCAGGTGAATGATGCGTAATAGTGCAGTAGTGATACAAGTAGTAGTTGTAGCATGCGCAGTCATCTACGTGCAACGTTAGTAGTAAAGATCTACTGTTTGTATCACTCAAAATTTCATTTTTAGGCGCATTCGTGTTGCAGTATTTAGTGCCCACGCAGCTATGTTTTAACATAGCTGCGCGGGCACTAAACACTGCACATGAATGCGCCCTTATGGAACCAAGACAAGCAACTCCAACCCAGTTGCACAATGACAAACACGACTCTAAAAGCATAACGTTCTAAGCGTTGTAAGTACACGGTGTGCGGTGCATGTGTTACATGACACGGTAACCCAAACTCTACGGCTCTTTCCGTTTGTCAATCATCTGTGTTTCATTAATAATCACACTGCTTCACCTCCACCTGTGTTCTTAACCCTATCCTTCTTTCTTCTTATCTCTTCTCGGTGCAGCAAGACGAAGAAACGCTGTCCGCGTTGCAGAAACCGGACCCGCTGACGCAGCTGATCGAATGCTTCCAACGCGCCGCAACCTCCGAACAGCAACAGGCGATTCCAATCATGGAGGACACCCTGTACCAGAAGTACGCGAACGTGCTCGCGCAGTCGATACACGTGCCGGAAGAGGACTTCCAGTTGGACCCGGAGGATATTTCGGTGAGCGGCGAGATATTTGGGGCTTTTTGGCCAAATTTTGTTCCGGTACTTCGGTGTAGTCTGTAGTGTGCCAATGAATGACCTACCTGTTATTATTGCCGATTTGCGGGCAGAAGTACACTGTAGAAAAAATTTACTTGAAAAGATTAGGCCAAAAGGCCCTAAAACCTGGTTTTGGGTATTTTTTGTTGAGCGAGCCCCCAGACTTTGTTGCCGTCTGGCTCATATATAATGTCTTGATCCACATTTACGTTCTTGCAAAAAAAATCCACCAGCAAGGGTTCAAATGGCAATCAGAGGTTCCGAAACGCTATGAAAGGATTAAAACCAACCTTTGTTTTGTTTGGACTCTTATTTTTTACCCAAATGGATATTCTGTTAACAATTTTTCAGAGAGGAAATAATGACATTGCTGTAAGTATTATCGTGTTGCAAAGAGCGTTTCTAAATTCTTTTCTCTCTTCTTCATGTTTTCACTTTTTGACAAAAATTAGCGAAAACAATGGAAAATCAACAATATCAAAAATATACTGTATCGCTTAACAAAGTCACCCGTTAGCTTTCAGCTAGTTCACAGTCTTGAGTTTGCAGATCTTCTTGAGTTGAAATATGTTTTGAAAAGCAACGCTCAGACTTTCAACTTTTTTTTGTTTCCAGAAAAGGCAATAGGCTCCTTCAGTAGTACCGCTTCCTATGCGTCTTCTCCACCGCAGCCTTCATTTACTAAACCAAAACTATTTCCGTTTGTACTATAATCTGTTTAGCTAGAAGCGTCAGACGACGTTGACGTCCAGCAGGCTCAGCTGAACAGATTACACGCTTTTTACTGATCAACTGTCATTTTCTATTTATCTACGGCCGTTGATTTTGCTTTCATTATTTTGTTTCAGTTAAATGCGAAAACACCAATTTAGTTTTCTGTGCGCACGACACTTTGAAAATTGCTGCTGCTATAAAATCGTGTCATATGAGTTATGTATCTGAGTTTTTAGGAGTATTAATTCTTTATTAATCTCATCTGTTGTTGCTTAAAATCAAGAGCTTTTGTACTTCGTCCGCGTGCACAGAAAAGCTAAACGGGTGTTGTCGCCTTTACTTCTGTTCTACTAATTCTCTATTGTTTCCGTATTCCGAATTCAGGCGAAAGAGGAGGCCAACGACCGGCTCATCCTCGAGCAGCATCGTCTCCTCGACCGCGGCGTCGCCATCATGGTGCTGCAGTATTTGTCCGCCAGCAACGGTGACGCGAACTACATGGTGCAGAAGACACTGGAGCTTGGTATCAAGATACTGAACGGCGGCAATTTGGATGTGCAAACGGTGAGCGGGCGCTTTATTTACCAGTGTATGATTTGCAGACTGTAGCTGCTTATTGATAACAATTCTGTCCGGAATCCGGCAATTTCGACCGGACCCGGTCCGGCCGGATCGGCTTAGAGCCGGATCCGGTCCGGAATCCGCCAAATTTGCCGGATCCATTCCTAGTGAAGGATTCAGAGCAGCATATTCAGCTACGTTGCATCCACATCCCGCAACCGTTCAGGTGATGCTGAAACATCTGCAAGAGAAGCGAGACGTGCGCTTCTTCCTGTCGATCGCGGGTTTGATGAACAAGTGCTCCGTGTTGAACTTGGACGTGTACGAGCGCAAGGTGAAGGCGGAGGGACTCGGCATGGGCGCCGAACTCGCGACTGGCGAGCACCAGAACTTGAATGACGCCGACTTCACGATCGCTTTGTTCCGATTTCTGCAGTTGACCTGCGAGGGACACAATCTGGGTTCGTTGTTGATTCCGTTTGATGCTTGTCTGGAAGCCAATCAAACAATCAAAAATTCAATCCACCGAATTTAACAAAGGCTGACTGCAGACTTCCAAAACTACCTGCGCGACCAGCCCGGCAGCACGTCCTCTGTGAACGTCGTCATCAGCACTGTTGACTATCTGCTGCGTCTTCAAGAGTCAATCATGGACTTCTTTTGGCATTATTCCAGTCACGAAGTGGTAGATGATGGCGGCAAGGAGAACTTCATCATGGCAATCAGTGTTTGCAGTCAAGTGTTCAATACGTTAACCGAGACGGTTCAGGTACAGACTGATTGTATTTGATTTGGTTTTTTTACTCAGAAAGTCCCACAACTTTGTCTGAAACTTTTTTTATTTTTGTTAAAAAAGATGGGATGTGATATTGGTTCGTACATAAATAGTGTTATGTACTATGTACAAAGTAAATAGTAAATAAAACAGCTGTAGTATGAAATGGAAAACAAAAAAAACTACAAAAACTGGATAATAATTCCAGGGTCCCTGCAAAGGCAACCAGCATTGCCTGGCGAACTCACGTCTCTGGGACGCAATCAACGGTTTCTTCTTTCTGTTCGCGCACATGATGGAGAAGCTGTCGAAGAATGCCAGCCAGATTGACCTGCTCAAGGAGTTCCTCGTGCTGCAGAAGGACATGGTCTCGCTGATGTTGTCCTTACTTGAAGGTCGCACAGATTTTAAAGTTTATGGTAGTTTAAACTGGCATGTACATTCCATCAATATCCTCTACAATACTGACGACCCACTTCTGCTAATTTGTTACTAAACTAGTACTAAAAAGTCGCTACTAAAGTTTCGTTCACGTCTCACGTGCTACATTGTGTAAGATAGTAATTACTAATTAGTAAGTAGCTGCTTTAGTTGCGAAGTTACTATACACGGCGGTAACACGAAACATCAAACTACATACCACCAAGCACTTTGCAGGCAACATCATGAACGGTTCAATCGGCAAGCAAATGGTCGACGCACTGAGCGAGTCCGAGGTCAGCGTTCTGATGATCCTCCGCTTCTACGACATGTTCTTGAAGCTGAAGCAGATCACGTCGGCGGCGTCGTTCCTCGAGTATGACCAGGCGAAGCTCGGTATGATCTTCCCGAAGGAGTTCCAGAGGGCGATGGAGGCGCAGAAGATGTACAGCGCGTAAGTGACACGGGCACTTTTTGTTGAAGCTAGGGCATACTGACCTATGCTGACGTATGTAAGTCGACATGGACGATAGTGTGCTAAATTACAAGACGTGACGTGACGTGTCGTGCAGTATGAATGGGACTGTAGTACAGTAGGTTTAAGAACTACAGTAATGTATGTTGTTTCGGTACTTTTCGGAAGCCGGTCCATGCAAAGTGTTAAGATCATCATTGATGTGTTGAAAAACCACAAATAAAAAAAATCACTTCTCTTCAGAGACGAAGTTGCGTTCCTGATGCAATGCGCCAACGTGAACGCTGACGGCAAGGTGGACTACATGGAGTTCACTGAGCGATTCCACGGGCCAGCGAAGGAAATCGGTTTGTACTAAAGCTTTAAGATACTTTTTTTGATAATCTTTAGAACCCGCTCGACATAATCAATGTACATTTAAAGACCGAAACAATCTTTAGGTTTCAACTTGGCCGTCTTGATGACGAATCTAAAGGAGCACATCACGAACGACCCCCGGCTAGACCGAATCGTTGCCACCGCGGCACCGATGCTGACCTACTTTGAGCCGTTCCTGGGCTGCATCGAGATCATGGGCACCGCGAAACGCGTCGAAAAGGTGTACTTTGAAATACACGACGACTGGATCGAGCAGTGGGGCAAACAGCAGATTCGGTGCGTTTTGGGTTTCGGTGAAGTTGGGCTCTCTGGAGTTTGTTGGCTTTCAGGCATTGAGAACAGCGTATTTGTTGTGTGATCAAATAAATTCGGCATTTCTCAATCCACCTCTGGTACTGTTTCTATGTTTCTTTGTTTTCAGTGATTCCAAGAACACGTTCTTGTTCAATGTCATGCAAGACGACGGCGGTGAAGCGGGCAAACTGGACTCGTTTGTCAACTTTTGCGAAGACATCATCTTTGAGGTGAATGTTGAAATTACCTGAAATAGCGTATTATTAATCCATAATCTTTATTTTACAAATCATCCCAACCAACAGCCTAACTTTGTTTAGATGCAACATGCCGCCAGTATCAGTGGCGAAGAACCGCCAGACCCTCGTCTTGTGAATCGAGCAAAACTGGCGAAGGGAGAGACGGTCGAATCGACGCCAAGGTACAAATATTTTTGATGTTGCCTTTGTTGTTCTGCAACCATCAATCCAAGTTCAAAACTTTTCAAATTTACTTTCAGTGCGGCCGACGAACTGGCCGGTCAGGCGGGAGCAGCGAAGGAAGCGCTGATGCGTTTCTCGCCGGCGCAAGTGCAAGCAATGCTGCTGGAAATGAAGGAGATGTCGTATGGGCAGATTGCGATCGTTGGAGGACAGGTAATATTTCACGGTAGCAACATCACTGAGTTACAATAAAAGCGACTGAAACGTCTTAAGACCATCACTTTACACATACATAGGTCCACCTCCAAACTGCAACACAATAATTCAAAGTGTCAACCACTTGAGTCAACGATGACGTCATGCCAGTCTGACACGACCCAATAAATACAGTCTTTGGTATTCCTTGCACTTTCAGGCGGCCATCAAGGGCGCTTACAACACAGTGATCATGCTTGCAATGCTGTTCATGACCATCTTCAACTTCTTCTACTACATGATGGTCTCGAAGGAGGAGCCGGCGGAGGAGGAAGCTGCAGCACCGGCACTCGCCGCGTTGCCCCCGGCCGGCGCATTGCCGAGGTCACTGGAAGGCGCCAACAGAATGCATTGCGTTTTGACAGTTGAAATTGATTTGCGTTCCTGAAAATTGCCCAGTGGATTGGCAGAAGACGCCAACACTCCAATCTGAAAACTTCTGCCAACTCTTAACGATACATGTAGTCAACACACTGTTGGCAGTTTTGTTGACTTGTTCGTGCTGACTGGGTGTCAAGTCAATACCCGGCCGTGTTCGTTTGAAACCTCGGAATCTGTATCGGTGCTTTTTTTGTGGAATTAAAAATTCTATCGTTTTCACCGTTGCAGAGCTCCGAGTCAAGTGTCGGTGACAGCGCCACCCGAAGGCCCGTCCATTTCACAACAGGCGAGCATGGAAGGCTCGCACGCCGAGGGCACGCCGGCACAGGGCAGCGTTGACCAGCGTAGTGCCGGTGGGTAGATGTAAAAATTGCTGCTTGTTTGGAGCTATCAAAGAAGTCACAGTGATGTCGGTCCATGCTCATTAACCATGCAACAGTGTGGTAATGTGGTGAATCTGCTTTGCTCCACGCCGTGGATGTGCGTGCTCACATAGCGTACAACAACTCCGTCGAACGACTAAGAAGACACGTGATGCATCTTGGAAGCACTCAGTAAACTTGAACGGAGCTGAACTTCATTTCACACCATTTCGTTTGCGTGTTCACACTTCAGCAGCGACTCCGCAAGCGAGTGTTGACATACCAGACACGTCCGGCGCGTTGGCGTTACCGGAAAAGTCGCCATCCAAACCACCGTCAAAGGCACCAAGGTAATGTTGGGATGTGTGCACGTGGAGCTCAATTACGTTTGTCGTTGCCATTGTGAGGATAAATGACCCAAGTATTATGTCGTCAAATATTAGCGGTATTGTTTCATGAAAGACCACTTGGATTGTTCCAAAAAAAGTATCAGCAATTTCAGTGTCGCCGCGCCAGAAGGCAGCGTGGCCGGCAGCGGTGCGCAGGGTCCGGCTGGTGCCCCAGCGTCCTTGCCAGAAGACCCGCAGGCCGAGGCGGAGGCGGTCGAGGAGGAGGCGAAGAAGTCGGAGGCACTCGGCTTCCTTGATTATGGCATCAGCGCCATCCTGGTTTGTTGGTGGTTTCACGATTTCGCCGTGATGCCGTGAACGACGTATATGAATGACGTATACACTTTACAACATGAATGGGCATCATTGGAGCGTGTGTCAAGTGCAAATGAAGTGACGCACATCTCTTGCTTTGCTGCAGAACTACCTGGCGCGCAACATGAAGTCGATTGAGATGTTCACGTTGTACCTCGCGTTCATGATCAATATCATTTTGTTGTTCCATCGCGTCAATGTGTTCGAAGGTATGTACGCAAAGAAAACAGAATTCTCCGAATTCTCTTCTTTTAGCTTCGTGTTTGTCTTTATTTTGAGTTGGTTAAAGGCGTAGTTAACGGGCTTCTGTAAAGCAAGTGGATGGATGGATATCACGTTTGTCTTGGTATTATCTGGGCTTTTTTAAGCTAGAAGCAGCTTCCTGCTCTGACATATGTAGTCTGGCGCTTTTGTGCATGATTTCCGATGACCACGTCAGGTGACGACGATAATGGCGACAACGGCAATGGAAACGGCAGCGGTGAGACGAGTGGCGAAGAGGATGACAACGGAAATGGCAATGGCGATGACGACGGCGACGACGACGACGAGCTGTATGAGGAGATATACATCACCGGACTCAGTCTGCCTTACGTTGGCTACCGAATCAGTGGCTGGATCTTTGGACAGGTATGTAAACAGGACAAGACAGGACGGGACAAACAGGGACAGGGACAATGTGTCTACGAAAACGGTGGCATTGGATCAGCGATTTGTTTGCAAGCTCTATGCACTAGTATTTCACTTGCACTTGAACGTACAGTCAAAATACTTCACAAAGTTGGCTGTAATTCGGCTCACTGCTCACTTGATTCATCCAACCATCCGGATGCCAGCAAATCTGATTATTCACAGGACATTTTGCTAAAAAAAAACAAATTTGACAATGATCGTACGAACTACGAACTACACTAAAATCATTGCACCTTCACCGCACATGCACCCGCCCCTGCAGATCCTCTACTGGCTGAGCGTGGCGCACGCCGTCGGCTCACTGGCGCTCGTGATGGCGTTCTACCAGCTGAAGGTGCCGCTGGCCGTGTTCAAACGCGAGAAGGAGATCGCGCGGAAATTGTTGTTCGACGGCTGTTGGCTAATCGAGGACGACGAAGAAGAACGCAGCTTGATCGATACGCTGTTTTGGTCAGATAACAACGTCGTTTTTTTCTATTTTAGATTTTTATAAATGTGTTCCAGACTCAATTGTTGCCGTACGTTTTCTGAGACTTGCCACAAATTCAGAAAAGCGGATTTTATTTTCGGCGTTCAAGCTCTCAAAATTTTGCTTGCCCAGGTATTTCGATCGCGTCGTCATCAGCAGTCCAGCGTACCCGATGAAGTACTGGGACAAGTTTGTGCGCAAAAAGTGCGGCAAAAAGTACGAAGACGCGGCCGACCAGCGGTCACTGCGCGCACTGCTCGGCCTCGGGCAAAAGGAGTCGAACAAGCCGGACGCTCGGTTAGTATAGTTGACTTACTTGAGGGATCAGTGACGTGACGTGGCGTGGCGTGACGTGACGTGACATCGTGTGACGTGACGCGACGTGACGTGACGTGACGTGACATCGTGTGACGTGACGTGTGTGACGTGACGTGACGTGGCGTGACGTGACGTGGCATGACGTGACGTGATATCGTGTGACGTGGCGTGACGTGA
>JASANC010001713.1:0-31611 GCA_030248135.1 Theristus sp. LFF4_11 | reverse complement strand
ATTATGATAGGTACATTTGTACACAGATCTCGCGTAATTTTGACACGCGATGTTGTTTACTGTGGATGCAGACCAGCGTGCGCGCGTTTCGATAAACGAAACGTCTAGAAAAAGCGCACGGACAGAAGTTAACGAGTGCACTTTGCGGTCAGACTTTCAGTTTCAGCCGCATCCATTTATAGTTTCGGAAATTTTCAGCTCTGTCAAGTCGTTTTTGTCATAAAACCTTTTGAAAAACCTTCAAGTGTGGCTGGTTTTAGAACTGCTGAATAAAAGTTGTTTCAGATTGAAGCTTGTGTTCGCAATGTTCAAAGCAGTGCGCGTGTTAGCGTACACAAGAAGCAAATAAGGATCCGTAAAAATACAAAAAAGAGAGCTGGTCGGTCACTGAACATTTCGTTGAGTGATCACTGGTTAATCAACGTTTTAATCAGCTATTTCAGAAAACCTGACAAGTGAAAGTTTGCTTTGTGGAGTTGTTAGCGAGTTTAGGTATGACTATTGTCAGGTCCACACCTGGCGCCTACTTCTTTCCTCAACTGGGATGCTAAACTATTTTGTTCTTTTACACCACACACACCAGTTACAACAGTTAAACTCTTCTTTTCACATTGGTTTCCATCTTTTTGTGCATTTAACTTTGTTTCCTTCAATAGTTTCTTTGTATTTCTCGTATCCGACTTCACAATAAAATCGAAAGCACCAAATAAATTGGGCTCATCGTAACAAAAAGTGAAACATCGGAGTGAAGGTACCGTATGGTCGCCCCACATCAACGGCGACTACGCGATCCGTCCCAGGACTGCGCCTGACGTAGGGGCGCCTGGGCTACCTGGGCGACAACTCACTGCCTGCGCCGATAGCGACAGGTGTAACTTTGCTGGCCTCGCTTTAAATCTGTAAACCGTAAGTTACCTGCAACAGTCTTTTGTTTAATTGTTTCTTTTATTCTTTCAGTAAGACTAGAGGTAGGAGTGGGGTGTTGAGAGGCCCTAACGCATGTGTGACGCTAACACTGCGACGCCAATAACATGTTCCGTGGTTCACGCTAACAAAGAAGTCCACGTTGAGACGTCTAGGAAGTCAGAAGCCTAGGAGTGAGAATACCAGAAGTCCTCACTGTGTAACCAGTGTTAGTGAGGCGACGCCGCTGACAGTGGACGGCCAAAGCCGCACTGCATCTGGCGTGAGGCACACCCTTGGAGTGTCAACTCTAGGGTCAGGTGCCGGTAACCCTAGTAATCCACTCCACCTGAAGAGTAGGCCTCTGAGGGTGGATTTACACTATGTACCTTTGTTTAAGTATGTTTTTGACAATTTGAGAAGTGTGCGCTTTTTTGTTATACATGTAACTGCCAATCTTGCAACATCATGGTTTGAAATGGCAAAAAGTAAAAAAAAGACGCAAACTTACACCCAGCAAAACATGTAACATTGCATCCATGGTTCAATTTTCAACACTACATACATGTGCTGAAAAAGCTCATCATTTGCGCGTTTCACTGTAAATTCGCGTTCAATTCCGTTGAGAATATGACACGAAAATGTACGTCGGTGCAGATCCGTGCTCATGGCAAAAAAAGGGTGGCAAAAAGCAAAAAGCGCGCTATTTTCAGCTCGAGAACGACTTTTTCAAGCATAAACAAACTGAGATGGACTGCGAGCACAAACAAAATGTTTTTTTTGTTATTTCATTCCTTCTCTACGGCCTTCAAAAAATTTTGCAGTATTTTGGCATTTGATTTGAAGTTTGAGTTCTTTCAAGTGGTAAATGTCGTTTCATATTGTGTGCATTTCCCTTAACCTGTCAGAAATGCAAAAAGCTCTCTGACAAAAATACACACAAACACACACCATTATGCATGTTTCTCGTTGCGCTAGCAAGCTTGAATAAGCGATGATGAACTTTTTATTTACCACCGTGTTTTTCCAACTTTGTGCGCGTGTCTCTGTTTGAGCTTCTCGCGGAATTCTCATCTGAGGTTTTGCAAATGCAATTCTGTGAAAAACGTACCCGTACCCAGAAAATATTTTATTCGTGCATAGTATAATCACGGTAAGTCTATTGTACTGTATCTGAATTTTCGGCTTGAAAGTAAACAGGGTGGCTAAAAAAGCTTAAAAACGAGGTAAAACTTATGCTGGATCAGCTTGATATCTAATTAGAAACATGATATACTAAACAATCAGCGCCCATGGGAATGAAATGTGTAGTTTTTTTTGGAAATTATGAAATAAAAAGTGTTTTTGCCGCAAGAGTAAAACTTTTCAAGTGCAGCTTTTATTAGCTTTTCCACTTTGGGGAACCCTGTGTTTTGATGGCATACGCACATGCTTTGGTTTGGTCTTTCAGTTCTCGTTTCTTGCACAGTTGCATCAACTGTTTGCTGGTGCTCTGTTCATGATTTTGCCAGCGCAAAAGTTTTCTTCGCTATTTTGTGGGTTGTGCATAGTCTGCAAGAGTGTCTCAGTTGGCAACATTCAGTGACCGATGGAATATTTCAGTGTTAAAACACCGAAAAACAACGTAGGCTTAGTTTTAAATTCAGATTCAAATCCTGGTTGGCTAAATCGCAGTTGCTCGACCAATTGGCGTGGTTGCGTCACATGCTTATCACTCCTAAAAAGCATACTTAGCTTGCCAGAGAAAAAAATCAATTTTCATTCAAACACACTGCTCACGTTTTTCCCCATTGCTCAACTCTGTTTTTTTTTCTTTCTTGCAAAACAGAATGAAAACAACAAGCGTGTGAAAATGACAAGTTTTGTGCTCTGCTAAGCGCGTCGATAAGATTCCTAACACTGAAACAAAGAGTTTTGAATACATTGCATCTGGAATACAGTCCACCTGTTAGGCAATATAGTTTTCAATCGGAAAATGTGATTCTTTTGCCTACCTTTAAGAAAACAACCAAAAAAAATTGAAAAAAAAAACAAATTCAGCACGAATTCGTCGGCAAAACTACAGGAACTCACAATGTGAATAAAACCAAAAAACCATCATTAAAATTCGAAACAAAAAAATGTTCCTGCTCTCGTGTTGTCGCGCGTCCGATGGCGAATCGGCCAAGGACTCGGCAGCAAACAACAAAAAGGATTCGAAAAACTGACGATTTAAACAACCGGCACAAGCACCATGGACGATGGGATTCCGCTGTCGAAACGGCAACGCTTTGTGCTGCAGAAGAACTGGAAGGCGATCAACAGAGACACGGAGGACTGCGGCGCCGAGATGTTTGTCACGTACGTTTCACGGTTTATCGTCATTTTAACATCTGCTGGTGTTATTTTTCTTGGTACAAAGCGATTCATCAAGGCTTCGGAAGACAGTGCAGGGTCAACTTCGGCACACACTTTTCCGGCCCACACATTAGCTTACCGACATTACCAGCCCCCACTGTCCTTGATACCTTGAAGTGCACAATATTTGAATTCTCGATTTAAAATAATCGTGCCTCGACCGACCACTTTCAGAATGTTCGAAGTCGACCCGGTCGTTCGCGAGCAGTTCTCATTCTACGACGAACTGCAGGTTTGTCTAAAATTGCTTCCTGTGTAACCACAAATGCGTTTATAATAGTAACTTATAAGCGAATTATGGCTTCAAGTAAAGCTTGTCACTGAAATTGGATCCCAGTTTGACACAAGGCAGGGTTGTCCCCGAGACAGGCAAAAAATCCGACCAGACAGGACACGTCTAGTATGGACTACTACCGTTCTAATCTGGCGTACAATAAAAAACATCATCCCATTTCACTACGACGAAACCAACAACGTCGTGTCGTGTCCCCCAAATCGTGCCAAGACCAAACTACCGTATGCAGGCCATCGACAAGGACGAACAGCGTCAGAACGAGTCGGTGCGTCTGCACGGCGCCACGGTGGTGCAGGTGTTCGATGACGTCATCAACGCGCTCGACCACCCCGACGGGCTGCACTCGATCCTGAACATGCACGCGCGCTCGCACGCCAGGAAGCCGAAGTTCCAGCCACAGTATTTCTGGGTGAGTCGTTTGTTGTTTGCGGTTTCTTGTTGTTGTTTTTTTTTGTTTTGTATCTGTGAGCATTCGCTTCGTTACCCGGAAACGAAAATTACTTCCGTAAAACAAAACTTCTTTCAGCTGGGTCAGTATATAAGATTTTTTCTTTGTAAATTTTTGGCTTCGGTTGGTGCAGTGCTCATTCATAAGACACCAAAAATGTCTTTTGCGGCCCTCTTCCACTTTTCAGTCAGTCCTTCCGTTTGTAAATGAGATGTCTTGCATTCTTTTTATTTTTCAATTGTTCAGTTTTATAAGCCATACATAGAACGGATTGGAGTCGGAACTTTCTTCCAATTTCATATACATTTACCATTTCTAAACTTCATTTCTTGTTACGCCTACACATAACAGTGAGTTTTTCTATTCTAGAAAATCGAACAACCGTTCCTACACGCCGTGAAAACGACAATGGGTGAACGCTACACGGACAATATGGACGAAATATACAGGACTTTAATCAAGTACATTCTCGGCAGACTGGTGCATTCTGCGGAGCAGAATATGGACTAGATTCTCAACACGTGAATGTTCTTCGTTACGACGGATTCAGCAAATGATTACAAACCCGTAATTTTTGTCAAGCAAAAAATTACCCTTTTCCTTGCTGACCCTTCCAGATGCGGCCGATTTTGTTGCTGAAAGTTGCAGTAAATGCACGGGTTTGTGCATGCATCAGTGCACGTGAACATGCAAGTGCACGAACAAGTGCATCGTTTTTCTGCATGTAGACGTATAACCTCACGTGTGTTCTCATCACGTTTGCACATTGGCGTATTGAACAATTTGTCGAGCGGCTTTTATCTGGTGAACGGACTCAAAATGAAATTTACTGTCATCCTGTTACAATGTGCATGTGGTCTGTATATTCTGAATAAAACCAATGTACTGTATAAAACTTTAAGTACATTCCTTTTTCTTTGCATAAAAAATAGGAATAATTCTTTTTTTTTTGTTATATAATTGAGGTTAAATTAATACGTGAGTCGTGAACTACTCAACATTCTTGTCATTTTTTACCAAAAACATAGTCAAACTTTGCTGCGCAAAATAGTTTTTTAGTAGTCGTTGTCTTTATGTCTTATTGCTTGCGTTTTTACCTTTGTCTTATAATTTATTAAAAAATGTGGCCAGTAAAACATTCTTCTTTAGTTACAATCGTGGAGTGAACAATCCATAAAGCGTAAAAAATTGTACAGTTGTCTTTTTTGCGGCTGATGATTGGTTCATCCAATTTGAATGCAGCAACTGAAACTTCAGTGCCGCTTTCACACTTAAAAGCGCCTTACCACCTTTCGGCGTGCCAGAGTTTCTTCGGAACATTAGCTATTCCAAGTGGTGCAGGACGAAAAATCGACTAGCAAATCACAAACCTTAAAAAAGAAATCAAAAGCGTCGAAACACCCACCGATAAGAAGCGACATTCCTTTTTTGTATGGCACGGACATCGGACAGATAGCACGGATTTTGGCTAAATAATAGTATGGTGTGCTTTTTGGCACCCAAAATGGTATGACACGGGTTTTTTTATCGCTTAATAGTGTGGATGGTTTTTTTAAAAGCGTTGGCAGGCATTATGGCTCAAAATTTAGACCGGATAATGGAGCGATTTGAACTTTGCACGCAGAATGGAAAGGGGAAATGGCATGAAATGAACATTTTGGCGTTTTTAGGAGTTTTTCTGAACTATTGCTGGTTTTCAAAACATTGCGATAAAAAAATTCTGAAAAACTTCCATCACCCAAAATTCGATGAAATTACAAAATTAACAATAACAAAAACCACGACAAATACAAGAGTTTTGGAATGTAACGTTTCACGAAGCCACATTGTATCCGTGCCTGTGCTCGAGTATTCTCTGCCTATCAGAAACTGTCAAACAGCGTGATATGCAACGTGTTGTATATGTTGACGATGACGTCATCACCGTAGTCTGACAGTTGTTGATACGGTAGACATTCTTCAAATTTGCATTAAAAGAACACTAATTCAACTAAACAATAAATTTCAAAAGTAAAATTTCAACTTACCGTAAAGTCTTGCATATAAGGACTCCCTATAAAAATTTGAAAATTAAAAATTTCTGAAAAAATTTTGTGTGACAACCTTATAAGTGGGAGGAGGTCTTATAGAACGAACATTAGGAATTCCAGGCCTTATAAACGGGGTAGGATTTCGACCAAGTCAAAATTTTGAATTTTCTGGTTTCCCGCCGTGTGACACTCCGCCCACTTTTGGGTGGGGGTCTTATAATTGGGAGGACCCTTATATGCAAGACTTTACGGTATTTTTATGGATAAAAACATTAAAGAAAGGTAATGTGCAAATTGCAAAACCCTTTTCGAAAGAATTCTAAAAAAACTAAAATTACATCACAGTTGGCGCTTATTACCGCAGTTATTTCTATTACAATGCACGCAGGAAAAAAACGATGAGAATATGGAACGACATAAAATCGTCATCATACAAATACAAATATTTTGTCTCTTTCCGTTATTATTATACGATTTTTAGTCACAACAATTTTTGACACAGCAACAATAATCTACATTACGTGAAAATTTAGCAACAAATCGAATTTCAACATTTTTTAGAGCAACGTGTAATAGAATATGGTGCAGCAAAGGGCCAAGCCGCGGGCGCCGGTTACGCGTAAAACTCTTATTTTTACGGTTGCTTGCATTTTTAATCGTAAAAAAACTATGGAATCGAATCGAAATCAACGGTGTTTCGTGATTCAAAAATACAGACAAAAATGACTTCATCACAGATCAATCTTCAATCACGTCGTAGCTTCAGTATAAAATATAGTCCATCTGGAAAACATATGCAACATGGCGTAATGACAAACCAATCACCGCTGAGAATTGCTCATGACTAACCAATCAGCGCTGAGAATTGATCATGACTAACCAATCAGTGCTGAGAATAGCTATGGCCAACCAATCAGCTAGTTGCATATATTAGCGAGATAGACTGTGTAAAGTTGTAGCTGCTTAAAATCATGACTTCATCTCATCTAGATGTGTCCCAATTCCCAATTAGCAGTAAGATAGGTTTTATTTTTTGAAATCGTTGTGTCGACACATGCCGAATGAACAAAACAGACAACTTCTGATTTTATCAACGGCGGTCAAGTGATAGTTTAGTTGCGCAAACTGCAGTGTTGACCAGTTTGTTGTCCAGCTTATTCATAGGGCTCTTGGTATCGGTAATTATGGCGTCTGAAAGCTTCTGGATTCACAGATATACACTAAGCAATAAACATTGAATGTTCGGTTATAAGGCTGCAGACACATGAAACGTTGAGTTGAGAATTTGTGAAATGAATAAAATACCTTTCATTGTATTTTTCAACCTTTTTCAATAAAATCGTTGCAAAATGGAACAGCAAACATATGAAGTAACAACGCAAATTAATACCCATAAAAAGCGTGTGCGACTTGTTAGTATTCTTGAACATTTTCTTAGATGTTTCTCTGCAAAATTCACATCATATTGCATTTTGAAATTTATTCGCGGTTCAATATACACAACATATTATATGTTACAACATCGGGCAGACAACTATGACGTCACATCACAGTGCGTCACATGATGTCATTTCCTATCTGAGATGTTAAAAATAACATAATACAACTTTATATGACACAGTTTTCAAAAGTACAAAGGAGTTCCAGATTATAGCAGCCTCTCAACCTTTGTTTACCAATTTGTTCGTTCGTTGGTTTGCCATCTTCACTCGCTCTTCGTTGGACATTGCCTGGAAAACAATTCGAAATTGATAACGAAATTATATTCCATGAAAGCTGGATAGTTTGACAAAGTCAAGTCACACAAATAGTGAGATTATTGAGTTGAAACACCAACAAACTTTGGGAATTATGAGAGTTTTTAATCTCTGAGTAAAGCCCGATTGACGATACGTACTACGTAGTAAACAGAACGTGAAAAAAGTCGTTCAGAACACTTCTGTTGTACCGTCATTGAATTTTGATTGCATTGTTGGATGGATGGCATGGGAGCAACTTGCTTTTCTTCTAAACTGATGCAGTGTTTTCTAAAAATTTATGTAGCTCACCTTTTGGTTGATTCGATCCAACTGTCGATTTTGGTTGCTCACTTCAGTCCCCATGTCAATTGCCATGTTCCTCAGGTTGCCGACCATTGTATTTACCTGCATTCATGAAAATATAACAGCGAAAAATAAAAAAAGACAAATTTGTTGAAAATAATCACAAAAACATCAAAAATCTATTCTTACCGAAGCGAGGTTTTCGTCCATCTCTTCTTCGCGCGCATCATTCGTTAGTCTAAAATGCGCAAAATTGGCAGAAAAATTAAAAAGTCGAAGTGAACCGCAACAAGTCGAAGGTGCACGTGATTTGTTAGGTACTGTAGCTAAGTACTAAGCTAAGAAAATGCAGGAACCTCTGTTTAATAGCACCACCCAATTTTCCACCAAACACCCCCATTTCTATCGTACCCCCATCATACTCCTATCTGTTCTTCGTGCAGCCTTACTTTGTGACGTAGCCGGTGCCTGCGACCATGCCCATTTCCCCGACGGTCACCCTTGGCTGGTCCCCAATCACTCCTCCGTCGTCGTCCTTCTTCCAGGCGTTCGCGAAATCGGGATTCTTGTCGAGCTCGTCACCTCTGAGGATGAATTTCTTGCTTTTTTCGCTTTTTTAAAGTTTTCTTTGTCATCTGTTACAAATTGGTCAGTTCGTGCGCTTACGAAAAACATCATTGAGTTTAATGCACAATCGGGAGTCGAACACACGTCTCTCTGGTGTCTGATACTTGATTTCAAATACAAATCCCTCGTGCGACGGTGTGGCGAAACTGATAGTAGTGCACTAATAGCTGTAAATTGGTTTTTCGGCAACGGCACCACGTTAAAGCACATTGCATTGGTGTGCTCGGGTGGTTTCTCACTTCTTCAATAGCCGGTATGGTCTCCTCAACCGGTTATGACCCCTCCGCTCAGGCATTATGTTGATCATGGGGCAATCTCGTGGGCTGGTGACCAGTTTCAATGGACAGCGTTCACCAACTTCTGCCACGGCAGCGTGCACAGTCCGCAGCATTTCTCCATGCCCTTCAGGTGCTCCTCCGCCTCGCGCATGTCCGCGTTGATCGTGTCAAGACCGGCCTCGCCTCGCTCGAGTTGCTCTGGAGAAAAAAACAATTTCAACTACGGTATTTTCATTGGATAAGTTGTACACGTACATGGTAGCGAACTGATTGATGTTTATGTGTTTTGTTTGATGGATTGCAATCCATCGTTTTTAAATTGAGCATTTTGAAAACATTGCGTTTAAAAGGTTCTCTCAGTTTATGAACGATGAAAAACTATGAATAACGTTCTTTTTTAATACTCACCTCCCTGATCGTCGAGCATGACCAGCGTTTTGATTCCGGCTTCCTTACTCTAAATTATTTACAAGTCTGTTTCAATCTTGTTTCTTACTTTGTCTAATGGGTAAAAAGCGTAAAAAGTTTTTCTAATCAGCGCACACCATCAATAATTTATTACAATAACGATTATTAGTTGGTTGCCTCCGGAAGACGACAGAATGATGTCACACACACACAAATACAAACACACTGGCATTGTGCGTGTGTGTGTGATTTTGTGTAAAACGAGTATAATCGCGTTCAAGCAAGAACTTTACCTCTTCGCATAGCTGGATCATACGTCTGGTGCTCTCCAGAGACTGAAATGTACAAAAATAGTTTTGAAAATTGTATTTACAATGAAAAGCTTTTTATGCTGACATCGCCGTACGTAGGCACGTCTCCATGGACGGAAGTGTGCTACAAACAGCACGGAACCGTGCCGTGCCATGTCGTACAAACACACATCAACGTCTATATGAACGGTAGTTACGGAATGACCGAGTAAACATGGCAGCTTTTTTCAGGGTGCAAGGAGCGCGCGAAATTTGAATGAAAGAAAACAGACGTTCAGAAATCAACATGTGTGCCAAATTTGACGTGTTTTTTTTAGACCAATGGATTCTTCGTGTCATTATGTTCATTCTTGCTCCCTTGAACACATGATTAGGAGTTATGTTGGCATTTTTGAAAAAGACAACTCCTAGTCTGCGACGGATCCCGCCTTGACGGGCTGCCTTATTTATTCGGCCATGCTGTAGTATGCTAAAACAGAAGACCGGACGTGTCGTGATGTGCCGTGCCGTATGCGCATACGTCAGTATAAAAGAGGTCATTTTTCTCAGAAAACAAAAGTACATACAAATGGAAAGTCAATTCTATGAACCATACTTCGTAAGCTTGATCGTCAATTTTCACGTTCATATCTTTTAAATCCGGGTCAAAATCCTCCGGAAACTTTAGGGGCTCCCGAGTTTTGTTGCCCATCGAGTCGATCGACGTGGACTTTTTTGTGGTTCGCTTTTTGTTGGCGGCCATTTTGTTTTGGGCAAAGTTTTTGAAATGTTGGCAGACTTGTCACTGAATCTATGTATATGGTGCTCTCGTGTATTGTTACCGCTCAAAATACCCGGTAAATTTTGTCGTTCTGCGACGTAATGTACCCACAGGCATGTTTCGGTGAGTCTAGTGATCGGAAAGTCTGAGAAAGGACGGGATTTATGAGGTACGTGTACATGCTGAAATTAAGAGATACTAAAATGTTAAACTAAACTATTAAAAACAGAGCTATAGTGCGGTTAATATAAATCTTTATCTGTTCACAATGTCACCCTTACGTGTGCATGATAGTACTCATTAGTAGAAATGAGCTTTCTTTACTTTCCTATTTGCTGGCATGATAAAGCATGTTTGCACTACATTATACGCCGGTGGTTCAAAAGCATCGCAGTTTGTTTTTTGTATTAAACCGTTAATGAAATCGACTGAAAGCCTGCTCGAAGAGCAGATGACACGATCAGTATGCTCTCGAAAACTTTTATGCTTTTTATTTCGATTTTATTTTCTAAAAAATCATAAACTTCGAATGTCATTGAGAAAACTTGTTTTTCTGATCATTTTTTCATGTTTATCCGTTTATTCGGTGCAATGGATAAGGAGGAAATAAAGACAGAAAACTAAAAATCCTGATTTTTTTCTGATTTTTCAATACAAGCCGAAGAGTCATGATACAAGGGAGCAGCCGAACAATTGTGGAATTAAGCGAGAATAATTGAAAAAATAGTTTAAGCAAAAAATAACAACTTTTCAGAACACCTGATTCAAATTTCAACCCATTTCATCAAGTTATAATACAAACTCAAGACGGTTCAAACTGCCGACGTGCTTTTGAGCCACCCTGTATAATATGCACGAGAGTAATACCCGCCCAGATTGCTTGTACGTAAAGCATGCAGAAAACCTGAGTGCATGGGACGCAGCTGTTTACAAGCTGGAGTATGTTAGATACTATATGTTCAGTGATTTTGAATCAAGGTGTCTTTATTTAAGGATTTTGGCTGGAGCCTCTTCACTTTCACTTTTGACATTGTGGATGTTGTTGTACAGCAAATGTACCACGTATAAAGGTACAGTGTATCTCACTTTTCGTGGTAAAGAAACTATTGTTTAATCAGTATTTTGACCACCCACACGGTCAAAAAAATCCAAAATACATTCCACACTTTAGCCCAATGGCAGAGTCATTTTTTTTAAATTTTGCACACAGTTTTGCATGGCATGCAATTTTGGCATGCATTTTTAATTCCATTTTGGTATTTTTGAGCGCATTGAGGCAGATTTATCAAAACGTTTGCAAAACATTTGCATTGTCAAAATTTAGGTGTGTGTACACTTGCATAGAAAGCTCGTCGAGAATTTGAGACGGAAATAAATTTAGGAACAACCACCGGTCATTTTCAGGCAAAAGAAACTGGTGAAAATGACGTGAGGCTTTGTTCAATAATAGAAATTTCAGAGCAGGGACTTGAATCAACAGAACGGCAAATAGAAGTTTCAACAATAGGACTCTGTGACGTCAGAAACAATATGCTTATTTAATAAAAGGGTGTTTTATCCATAAAATACAATCGAAGAAAAAGTTTTTTCCCAAAATCCATTGCCTAATGAGTATAATCGTCATGCCAAGAGAGGAAACATCATGAGAACAAAAAGCAGAGCCATACACCAAAACGTCATGCAAACCACAAAAGCGCTCACCGCACTAGCTAATAGCTATTTATTTATGCTCATCCATGTGCTGTTGATATTGTTGGTTGGAACATTAGACAAAACTGCAAACTCAGTGAAAGCATTTTCGGAGAGAAATCGATTTGGAAGTACGGACGGTACGACCATATCAAATGTCATGACATGTAAATAATGGCCCATAAAAATACAGTGCACATAATTGAGAATCCGGTGAACCTGTATGATCGAGCTTTCATTCGCGCCATTTAGGTATTTGCGTCAATAGCTGATTTGGCTACAGTTTGAAGTTGCACAACAAAAGATCAACAGCAAACAAGCGAGCTAATAGATTTGAAAATTTGAATATTCTAAAAATACACGGGCATGCAATTACAACTCAATTGTGAAACAGGTTCCTAACATTGTATGTGCTATTTGATTGGACGATGAAGACTACATAGTTAGTACCCATGACAAAAGTTTTCATTTGATTTATGGAATAACCATTATCGATTAACCAGCCACCAAAGCACGCTGCAAACAATAACAGAACTTTATCGCAAAAATCACGTCCAAGAATTGTATGTACTTCACGTAAACTATTGTCTGATTTTAGCTTCATCGGTTTCAATTGTCTGTTCTATCCCTACTGGTTACAATCCATCACAGACCATTAGTGCTAGTTTATTAACCGCCCTAGTCCAGATTACGTAACCAGTATTAGTTGCCTTTTTATGATTAACGAGAGTCCCTCATTCACTGCTTTTGCTTTGTCATGATTATCATCAGTTAATAATACACTGTGTAATGGTGTGGCACGGGACTCGTAATATTTCACTGACATTTTGCCCAAAAACGTGACTGCTTCGTCCCAAAAACCAACCTCGTCCGTGGTGTTGTTGATGCGAAGATTGATTTCTTCCAACGATTTCGGCACGTCGTCGGCCATTTCGACTTCTTTGAATTTTCTTTTTTCTTACAATGGCAAATTTCTGACTGTTAATTCGTTGTTGTATTTTCAATTAAAATCGTCTGCATCGAAATCAGTGGGCAATGCGCCTTTTAATTTTTGTTTCCGTGATAGTCACAATTTTAAGCAGTGTGTGGAATGGTTTTATGTTCTCTTTCGACAAAAAATTGATAAGCGGCGCAGCAAAATATACAGATTTATTGTGTTTGGTTGCTGTTTGATTGCTGATAATTTGTTGTTTTTTATTTCTATCGATTCTGTCGTACTTAGTCTGAAAAAGATGTTTTTCCTGACTTCTTTATGAAAAACTTTTTACAGAAGACAATGACAACAATTAAAAATGCATGCGTTTATACACGCGTTTCGAATACACAAAAAAGCGCTGGATAACAACGTGCATACAACGCTGGCTCAATAGATAAATTTAAAAAAAAATATACCGTATTACCCCCAATAAACCCCCATGGGGGATTAATACGTCAGCGACTTTTAGGGGTGGGGGTTTATTGGTGGGGGGGGGTTATTGGTGGGGGGGGGGGGGTTTATTTACAAAAAATTCTAGGGGTGGGGTTTTGTTGAAAAATGGCAAAAATACCTTGCATGGCAGGCAAGAAAGTTGCAGAAACTTCTACTCTACATAGAAATTTCCTTTTATAACAGCCTTTTGTAATGAAATTACTATTAACTCACCCATTTGGGGCCTTTGGTAGCACAATTTCATCATTTTCACTGCAACCAGCCACTGAATTCGCTGGGTATGTGTTTCAAACAGGTCTCCAATAATCCCCCATGGGGGATTATTTGTGGGGGGGTGGGATTATTCGGAAACTGGTCGGGGGGGTGGGGGTTTATTGGTGGGGGGATTAATGGTGGGGGGGGGGTTTAATGGGGGTAATACGGTATAAAAAATCATTCAAAAAGAGTCTGGTTAGATTTTTTTCAGAATAAAATCATAACGGCACCAGAATAACCAAACACGCAGCTTGACTTTTATTACGCGCAATACAGCAATAACAACAGCTTGTGTTTGTTTTGGGTGGCATGCCATTGAGCAGGTGAATAAGCAGAAATGGTCTTTTAAATATAAAAAAACAGGCAAAATTTTAAACCGCCACATGCCGTACGCGGAACGAACACAGGAAAAATCGTTTCACAATAGCTGGATATTTTTTTCTTGAATCCAATCTGAAGTATTGATCTATCAGTCAAAAGTCCTGCTTTATGGCTGATCATCATGAACTTTATACTTTTTTTTAAATTCCTAAATTTTTAAATTTTTAAATTTTTAAATTTTGATGTTCCTTTAAATTTTCAAGATTACAAACACCAAAAAACCTTGGCGGAGTTCTAGACGTTTCCAAAAACAAAAAGCCCCCCAAAAAAGAAGGACACTGCAGCGCCTGGGATAAAAATAAATCAATTACGCTAAAA
Source organism: Theristus sp. LFF4_11 (assembly GCA_030248135.1). Classification (NCBI taxonomy): domain Eukaryota; kingdom Metazoa; phylum Nematoda; class Chromadorea; order Monhysterida; family Xyalidae; genus Theristus; species Theristus sp. LFF4_11. Next base: position 17,040 of record JASANC010001713.1, on the reverse strand, counting down.
CAAGGAAAGAAAGCTGGATGTGGCCAACCCGGCTGAACCGTTCCATGATTTTGCGCCGAAATTCCAGAATCGACTGAGTGCGGTATACCGTATTTATCATAAAACACTATTGGCTAACCTACTAAAATCAATATTAAAATACTTAGTCAACTTTAAAAATTGAAAATTTCAGTTTAAAAAATATTGATCTTGTGAAAGATGTACATGTAGAGATTTACGCGAAAAAATTCCACAAAAAAATGGTGGTACAAAAGTTTTGGGAGCAAAACTTCAGGTTGACCAAACAGTCGTTTTTTGCTTCCGAAAATTTTTCTACACAGGATTTTACATTACATTAGATTACACGTGTTTTTCACACCAACTGCACATTTCTTTTTTGCAACCGTGCACTCAGTACACATTATAACGCAGTAATGTTGTGCACACATGCACAAACACAAACCAACACACAGGCACGGATGATGCTTGTCAGCGCACGTGACAGTGCATGTGCCTGTGTGTTTGTTTTTGTTATGTACGTGCAACATTCCTGAGTTATAAACAGAGAGAACGAGTTCGGTTCTACCGTGTTTTGATTTTCCTCATTTTTGCACACTGTTATTACAATTGTAGTTAAAATAAGGTCGCGCTGAGACTCTTATTGTAGATGTACCGTATTTCGCTGTTTCAAGCTTTATTACATGCCACACAATAAAGCACCGAGCAGCCTAAGGGTACATGCAAAACAGACTGTAATTATAGGGCTATAGTAAAGTCGAAATGTGCTTTTTTATACACACTTTCTGGAACTGCGCACGGTGACGTGTTCCCAATAAAAGAATACAAGTTTTGCTAACAAATTGTGGTAGGATTGGTAAGATTGTCACGTGTTACCACGAAAACGTTGTGATACTGAAAGAGGATAGCTACGGATTGCTTTCGCCTTTTGTTTTTTTTTTCACTTTTTTGAACATTGTTGAACTACAGTAGCTAGAGTGTTACCACGATTTAAGGTGCTCTGTTCTGTTACCACAAACCGTTTTGGAACTGAATGAACAAACGGATTCTCTAGAAGAGACAAAGAAAAAAATAATCAACAAGTGAGACTAATTTCGTCTTTGATATTATCCAGAGGAACGCTGAGTTTTTTCTTACATGTTTGATTGTTTGACAGCATTGGTGAAAAGGAATTCTCAACAAAATAACTTTACATTAGTTTCTGCTTGTTTGTTTGGTAACTTGAAAAAAATCAAAATATTTAGAAATTTTCGAAAAAGCAGGTTTCACTTTTGAACACAAGGACTTTGTTGAGCGATTAGCGTCACTATAACCGCAAACGCATGCATGAATACAAATAGTGGGCTTCACCGTTGTTTTGAAGCCTATATTATGGATGATGGACATGATGAAAAAGGGCGTAATTCCATACTGTGAAGGGCAAATTCATGTTGTTCGGTGCTAAATACTGCAATAATGCAACTCTGTCGCTGAATTGTTTGCCACTTTTGAAGTTCTCGAACAAACTTTTTGAATTCGTGTGTACCGCCAGAAAAGTGTGTCAATCAGCGATTTTTTTTGCTGACACCGCAAAGTGGTATCAGTATTTCACGATGCTGGGATCAACTGTCAACAATTTCACAACACAACGCCAAATTTTAGCGGGACTTGCGACTAAAATCGGCACGCAATCAAAGCGCTCGAGCAGAGCGCGCACTGCAAACACAAACAACAACGGTGGCGTAGAACTGAGCTGCAATAGACGCGTACATGCTGCCTTTGATTACAACAATCTTGTTAGTATTGAAATTCACTTGTATGCATTGTAAGCTGCCGGCTACATGCTGTGTGCCCGTGCCACCACGGCTGCTCCTGTTCTACATTTGTGTTTTTAATTTCAGCAATCTGTTTCAAAGCAACAAAAATTCCGTGCATGCTCCGATAGATGGGGATGGGTCTGATGATTGCAATGTCGATGCTTTGTTTCGCATACTAAAAGATCTGTGTACTGGTTTTGTTATCGACGCTAGGATTGGTTGTTCTAGCTTACGTGAAGCAGCCAATCAGCGACTACCTGGAGAGAATAGTAACTTCTTTGAACGCACAACAACAAATTCTCTAAAACGAAATCTGCTCAGTTAGCTCAACACATCAAAACAATACGTGCCGGCACATGATGTCAGCATTTTTATATTTTATCTCTCTATCTACAAAAAGGAAAACGCCCCGGGAATGTACGTGGCTGCACACACAGACGCGAATCTGAAGCCGAAGGTGTGCAAAAAGCATTGTGTCGACGGCATGTGTATCGGTCGTGTGCGCGCGTGTTGCTCGCTTTTGCATCATCTATACCGCCGCTTGTTTGTTCGTCGCTGCTGTTTTTTTTAGATAACGTGCGTGTACATTTGTATGCATGAGCGGTATGTTTGGTTGGTGTGGTTTTGGGAAGCAGATTATAAATGACCCAGATTGTTGTTGAGTTCTTCATCAAAAAAAACTACTGCTGAAATGTATGAGCAGGAATGCAAAGAATATTGGGGGCGCATGACATGACGTTCTTTTAAACTAGTGAAAAGAAGTCGCTTTTAGAAGAAATTTAGTTGAAAAGTAAACTGGCTGTCGTTAACTATTGTCGACTTTATTACTCTGAAATTCTGACACAAATATGCGAAAATCAGCAACCTTGCCTTTTTTGATTCGGGATATTAGAACTGCAAATTCAAAATTCAAATCTGCTAAGGGCCATAGCCTACCCTGGTTTCGAGCAGTTACAATATACAATATACCGTAACAAAAATCAAATCAACCTCAAACACCTGAAAGGCCGCAGGGCGCAGACACACACAGTCACGTGCACATCCGGACGCCCGAGACCCGCTCAAAGTCAAGTGGTACTGTAATGGTGGTTTGTTGCAATCGTCACGGTTCAATTCCCGGCCGAGAATCTAATCTCAACAAATTAAGAAGAAACCAGCAACGTTGTCTGAAAAAAAAAACATTTCGCCAAGAAAGTAGAGTTTCGGCTGACCCAGATTACTGCCGAGCGAAACCGCAAGATTGCACTGTTACCGTTTAAGGAAAATCCGCAAAAAAGGCACAAAAGTTTCACGTCTCAAGGAAAAACCGCACAACCGAATCAAACCCGTAAAACGTCGCCACACGGCAAGCGCCTACCGTAACCTAACCTTGAATTCTATAACGTGCGCAAACGCATTATAGTTGTAATATGACCTTTTATTTTGATAGATAGAAAGAAAGAGAAACAGTTTCATGCATGGCGCGGGAATTCAAAATTGGCAAAGTGATCCGACTCTTCTTAATAGGGCCGAGTCGCTTAGACGACATGGAATTGCCACATGCAGACTGAAACTAGTGTCCTTTCAGGTCTGCAAACCCAGCAGAACCTAAAAACTGAGCACATGTACAACAGCACACAAGCACCAGTGATCAGTACTGCTGTGGACAACCCCATCCTGCGTCTAGTTTATCTTGTGCGTACCGCTGTTTTGCTGATGTTTCAGCCAGACATAAGATCTGGGTGTGCTGGTCAATGGTCATCAGTTTTTGTTGGGCTGTGACTAGGGTTAGGGGAAAAAAATCCGGATTTTTTTTAAATTAAAAAAAATTAAAAAAAAATTTTTTTTTTACAAGTTAGGTTTGTTCGAAGCGTCTCGTCGAGCTGAGTTCATCTAGACTATTTTCAGAACGATCCGGAAAACTATAAGAGCGAAAATCGTGTTTTATTGAAATTATGTCCATTTCATAGAGGGAAAGTTGCATTTTCAACAGTAAAACAGGACAATTTTCGACGTGTACTTGAATATTGAACCGTTCTTAGTTGTTCCTCTTTAGAAAATTACCAAAATTTGACTGTGTTAAAAAATTCCTGTTTGCTGTAGCTAAGTCGGCAACCCCTGTCGACCCGGTCGCCCCCCCCCCCCCCCCCAAGACACTTACTTTCAGGTTCAACCAGCTATGCTATCTGCCACATGGCGAGAGCCCACTCTTCAAATCATCGTATCGAAAACACGTACCATGATTTCGCGATCACGTTGCGGGCAACTGACAGACGCAAGTTTAACACGTTAGTTTAGCTCAGCACGCAAGTTTTAACATGTGGCCATGTTATCGGGTATCTGAAAAACGGTCGTGTGATGTGGTATTAACCAATATCTCCGCTCCAATTGTTTAACAATATATCGCACAACTCCATTGTAGACCTATAACATACGCCAATCAACAAAATATCATGTTCATCTCATGGCCTACCGACTGAAAAAACATGTTCTAAGTTGCAAGAAAACGATTTCTGAAACGATATTTCAATTCAGTTACCGTATTACCTCTATTAACCCCCCCCCCCAAAATTAAACCCCCCCCCCAAAAATAAACCCCCACCCCCTCGACAAGTTTCCAAATAATCCCCCCCCAAAAATAATCCCCCATGGGGGATTATTAAAACCTGTTTGAAACACATACCCAGCGAATTCAGTGGCTGGTTGCAGTGAAAATGATGAAATTGTGCTACCAAAGGCCCCAAATGGATGAGTTAATGGTAATTTCATTACAAAAGGCTGTTGTAAAAGGAAATTTCTATGTAGAGTAGAAGTTTCTGCGACTTCCTTCCTGCCATGGAAGGTATTTTTGCCATTTTGCCCACTCCTAAAAATGGTTTCCAAATAAACCCCTCCCAAACTAAAGCCCCCCCCCCCCAAAAATAAACCCCCACCCCCAGAAGTCGCTGAAGAAATAAACCCCCATGGGGGTTTATTAGAGGTAATACGGTAAGTCATTTCAACGCTAAAAATTGACTCTAGAAGTCATCCAAATCGAAAAACATGGAGTACGTCGGTCAAAATGACCAAATAATGACATGTACCTAAGCACACAAAGAAGTTGGGAAGAAAATTTGGTTTGAACTTTCAAAAAATTATGCCATAAATCGAATTTTCAGAGCAAAGTAGAAGAAAAATTTTTCAATTTTTTTTTTAAGTTTGAAAAAAAAAATCCAAATTTAAAAAAAAAACGAAAAAAAATAAAAAAAATTTTTTTTCAAAGCCCCTAACCCTAGCTGTGACACCCCGAGCGAAACGGCAAGAAACAGTGTGTTGTATTACCCTGTCCCAGTACCGCTAATTATTCGGTTTTTATGACTTGCACGCTGGCAACACAAATTTGCTGAAACATCAGGTTTGCAAAGAAGCACGTTGTTGCGTTTTTCTCGCCAAGCGCGGTTTCTGTTCTTTCTTCAATTCATCAAATTCATTCAAGCCTTCAAATATCATATGGATTTCATTCTTGAAGAGTTCCATGAAGTTACAACAAAATTTCAGTTTGCAACACCAAGAAGAAAAATAAAATCAACAAAAGTCAAATAAAACAAACCAGCAAAAAATGACGATGTTCTCGTCGTTTTTCTCGCGCGATCCGTCCACCAGTTTCGCATATCATTTGACGACGGAGGATGCATTTTTCACAACCTCCAAGGGAATCGTGCTCTCAGACACCAGCAAAAAAGTTTGTTTTCGTGTTTGCAAATTGGAACAGTGGATTTTCTGTTTGGTTTCAACAAGCATTTGTCCAAAATGATTTTTTCCAGGCAGCACCAGACGAGAAAGCAGTCTGTTTCTCCGCGGCAATTGATGCAGGTTTGCTTTTGTTTTTTTGTCACGTTTGATTGAGTTTTTGTGTGCTTGCTTTTGCTGTTTACTGTTTGTAAAAGCAGAGATCGGAGATTCAATTGAATCGCAGGAATTCAGGAGGTAAAATGTTAATTTCAAAATTGAAATCGCTGTAAATTCCTTTGAAAATTGTTTTCTGTTTGTCTTTCTTCAGGTGCCATGTCGAAAGCGGCGTCGTGTCTCAGAGCGTCGATCCAGAAACTTCGCCAACTGAGGCACCCAAATATGCTCACTTATCTTGATTCGCTTGAGGTGAATAGACCAAAGTGACTTTATTCAAGACAAGAGTCCGCAGAAGTTTGCACTTTTTTCAATGACCTTTTTTGGTTTTTTCGTGCCAAAAGAAGCAAGCAACACTGATGTTTGATGGTCGTTTTGATTGGACTATTCAGAAAAAAAACAGCTGATTGCAAACAAACGCAGTCTTATTGCGAACGTAACCTGTTGCCAGTGTGTTTGTGACTTTCTGTGATACGGTCATAAAAAATCTGTCCAATCATTCGGACTGGTACCCTTTATCTGTTGAATCTTTTTCTGAAAAAATACCACCTCTGCGGTTAACTGCACTTCTTTTTTCGTATGTTGTTGTTGTATAAATTGTGTCCTGAACGGCTTTTGTTTTCAATCACAAAACCTTTATTTCAGACGGACAAAATGATTTACTTGATCACGGAAACCTGCAAACCGCTTTCTCTCTACATGACCGAAATTGCAACATTTACGAAACAACAGAAAGAGGCGTATGCATCTTGGGGTATTTATCAGATTTTGGTAAGGACGGTTAGATAGTTTCTCCCAGTATTTCAAAATTTCCATCATGATGAAGACACCTCACCGTTCAAAGTTCCGATTGCCAAAACTGGAGGCGTAAAATCAAATTTTAGTTTAATTTTTCAATCAATCAAATCAAAGTCACAGTTTAAAATCACCGATAGAGACTCAAGACAGAATATTCAACAACACTCAAGTAGTCAAAGAAATTGTTTTGATAAAAGAAGCAGGAAAAATTGCCAACAAATCTCCTGAATCTGCTGTTGCGGATGTTGACGCCGTTTGTTTGTCAGAGCGGTCTGCGTTTCCTGCACAACGAAGTGAAGCTGACGCACGGCAGTGTGCGTGTTTCGGTCTGCGTGACGCACGCCGCTGATTGGTCCATTGGTGGATTCGAGTTCGCAGAGCCGTTCAAGTGAGCCGACGTTGCAGTCTGCAGTTTGCAAAAGAACGTGCAGCCCGTTACAAACATCGCTCAAGACTGTGCCTGAAGCGGCGTTAATGAAGCACTATTTAGTGATGCGTAGCTGCGTTAAACCATGGGAAATCAGCTGATTGGTTGCTGATCACGTGATGCATACTTTCTGTGCAGAAATTTGCAGTGGAGGCGGAGTGGGTTTTTCACAAAAAGTAAGCATCACGTTATCAGCAACCAATCAGCTGATTCCCTATAATTTAGAGTTCCGAGTGTAAAAACTTCATGAATGAACCTCAAGTCCTAGTTTTAAGAGCGCGCACGTACTTCATCAAGTAATAATGTTAAGCTAGTCGCAAACAAACACACAGGCACGTGTACAGCCGACGCACGCACCGCTTGAGTGCCCGTGTGCTTGTTTTTGACTCAAACATCACTGTATTCAGACTGGGACTATTTTTCGTTTGATCGAACTGTGCTGGACTGATCAAATGAAATGAAATGAAGTGACGCCATAAAAGCATCAATGCAATTTTAACATGACGAAATGTTCTCCATTACGATGTTGTGTTTGTGTTGTCCTGTGCTCAGATCAGCCCGCACGGACATGCAGGGTGTGCTGCAGTTGATTTGGGATGTGTTCAACGACGGATACACGGTGGACGAACAGTCGCACAGGAGAGCACAGCCGGGAAACATTCCGAAGGCGTTCCAGAAGATGTGCATACCGCTGGTGAAAAGTGAGCCGACGAAACAGACATTTCTGTTCCCGAATTCTTGAATTCCTGCGCCCTCGGGGCTTGGGGGACATAGCGACCGCAGGCCACCGAAACCAAAATCGGGCTGGGATCACTGGTGTTCCCAGGACATAGCGGGGATTAGAGGCTGTCCCTCTCTCGTGACGAGCGAATTTGTTCGGTTGGGATGGCGTGCCGTCCGTTCCCCAGACCAGACCCGACGGAGTTTGGTACCTTCGGTTTTCCGAAATCGGTGGGGGCGAAATTCCTAAAATTCTTCAAATATAAAAAAAATACAACATTTAGACGCCTGGTTTTCATCGCAGACCCAGCAGCGAGCTCCGCCGATCAGTTGCTCGAGATCGGTCGCTGCGCTCACGGTTGTTTTCGAACGAAATTCGTCGAGTCAATGTTGTTCCTGGATGAATTCCAACTGAAAGAGTCACGCGAGAAGTTTGCGTTCTTCACGCAACTCAAGGATCACCTGGAGATGTTCCCGGCGGACGTCGCTAAGTACAAGATACTGCCGAAGTTGATTCAGGTCGCTTGGGGCTGGTGGCTTTTGTCGATCTGTTGTTGTGAAAGATTTATTATTCTTGTGCCACCTAAAAGTTACCTGAAATTGAAACACTCTTCAGGTGTTAAAAAGCTTTGAAGTTTTGCAGCGAATGTGGCGCGCTCACACACAAGCACAACCGCAAGCAGTGTCACAAAAAAGTTTTTTTTACAAAAATGCAAAAAAAAACGGTTTTTTTTTCGCAGGCTTACGAGTTCGGCGACGCCGGCGCGTCCGTGCTGTCGCCGCTGTTTCAAATCGGCGCCCACCTTGATTCAGGCGAATACCAGAAGACCGTGGTGCCGTGCATCGTGAAGCTGTTCGCGAGCTCGGACAGGGCGACGCGCGTGAAACTGCTGGAGCGACTGCCTGAGTTCGTGCAGCATTTGAGCGTGCAAGTCGTCAATGAGAAGATCTTCGGGTTAGTGGATGATCTGGTTCTTGGATTTGTATCTGCCGTTTTTTTTTCGTTTTGGTTCTGCGACTCAGTGCGTTTGAAGACGTCGAATTGAAACTGGTTTCATGCTCAATGCAACAATGTGATTCTCATGGACTCTTGTCGTTTCATAGATTTTGAATTCTTTTGTTGTGTCTTTGTGTGCCATAGATACTAAATCCAAGTATGGCAGCAGTAAATCCCATTGGTTGATGATGACTGATTGATTGATTGATTGATTGATTGATTGATTGATTGATGTTTCGCTGTGTCACCTTTTATTCTGTTTCCGAGACTCAATGCGCGCATAGATAGGTAAACAGTTTCATGCATGTGGAAGCGGACTTCAAAGTTGCTAAAAATTATCCGCGTCTCCTAAATTGGGCCGAGTCACTTAGGCGGTTTCGAATTACCACATAAATGATAGAAACTAATTGCATTTCGACGTCTGCAAACACATGGAATCGCAGAATCCAAAGCAAACTGATCATATTACAGCAACCTGTGCACCGGCTTCACCGACACGAATCCAGCGGTGCGCGAGGCGACGGTCAAAGCGATGGTGCCGTTGGCCGCCAAACTGAACTACCAGAACATGAACGTCGAACTGATGAAGCATTTTGCGCGACTGCAAAGTTGGTTTCCGAATTCTGGTGGTGATTTTTTTGTTTTTTAAAGGAGCACATCACTGATGAGGGTACCGCTCTGCTCTCTTCTGCCTCTGATGGTGGGCGATGCCGCAATGCAGGTAATCATGCAACCCGTGATCACTTGCGAAACTGAATGCATGAGATGTCGTTGAACGAATTTGTTTGTATTTATAATGGCCGTAAGATTAGCAAAGATCCGGTCTTTCTGCAAAAACAGTTTTTCTGTGCATCATTCCCATGATATTTCTCAGCATTGCCCAAACTGCCGTGTTTGACAACAATACATCAGCACTCACTGGAACTGCCTTTTCCAACCGGTCGTCTCTGCACCGTCTTTCTGTGCCAGCCAATCAACGCTCTCCAAATTCAAAACGTCCCACCAATCAACGATTCTCTCCATTTTGCGTCCAAATCGATTGCAGGCAAGGATGACCAGGGCGCCATCCGAACGAACACCACGATCTGTCTCGGCAAAATTGCGCTGCACTTGGATGCGACGAATCGACAGAAGATTCTGATCTCCGCCTTCACGCGAGCCATGAAAGACCCGTTTCCAGCTGCTAGAATGGCCAGGCAAGTCGTCTCATCTCGTGATGTTAGATATTTGCTGATGTGTTAGCAATAGTGGTTGTTTTCTGGTTCGGTGGAACCTTGTTTTTCCAGACAATGTCCAATTGAAACTTGTTTTTCGTAACTTAGGTAGCGTCAGAGCGCGAAATTTTGGACAAAAAGAATGTTTTGTTTTCTCTGCATAAAACCACCCAAAACTGGTTCAAACGTTTTTTTTATTTGACTAATTTACTTATTTTTCACTTATATTCGTGGCAAATGCTTTTCGTCTTTTTTTATCGTAAAAAATTGCAAAAAAATTATTTGCTCCAGATCTTCCCTGCAGTTTTTGATAAGTGTTATTATGATTTTGTTTGCTTGTACTCGTTTATCCTAATTTTATTGACATTTGTTTTGTATTGTTTTCTTCTCAGTGTGCTCGCGCTGGCCGCCACCCAGCAGTACTACCAGATGGCAGAGGTGGCCAATCGAATTCTGCCGTGTCTCGCGCCGTTGACGTTTGACGACGACAAACAAGTGAGCAGCGTAAAGTTGTCTGTTGTTGCGTTTTTCTGTCGGAAATTCTGAAATCAGATGCGCTGTTGCCAGGAAATTATTTAGGGACAATTTAGTTTCACCATTCGCAGTTCGTCTCCCCTCGGTATTTGCAATCTGTTGCTGCAGAGACAGTCAGAAACAAACGTACTGTCATCCATGGTAGTGCATGTTGTGTGCGCTGGTGCGTTTCGTGTGTGTGTGTAAAAGATCAGTAATCATCAATCGAATAAAAAAAAGGACACGTAAAATATCGATTTGCGCCGTCTTGATTGTAGATATGAAATCAGAAAATAGTCCACCCAAGTTTTACCCAAAATTGCAGGTTCGAGACCAGGCGTTCAAGACGATCACGGGGTTCCTCGAAAAACTCCAGAAAGTCTCCGAAAACCCCGAGCTCCTAAAAGAATACGAGGCACAGGCGCACGCAGTGCCCGGCTCCAGTTTGCTGAGCGCCGAAAAAATGCCCCAGTGGGCGAGCTGGGCACTCGGCTCAATTTCGGGCAAATTCTACAAAAGTGCCCCGGCCCAGGCCCCGGCGGCCCAGCAACCGGTTGCTGCTGGAGCGGTTGCCCAGAGCAGTGCTGCTGCTGAGAAGAGACCGCAAGCAGAAACGGCCGATCCGATTGATATAGGCGTGGTGAAACACGATGCGGATGGGTGGGGCGATTTGAAGGATGATGATGACGATTGGGGCGAAATCGGTGGGTATAGCGCGTTTGTTGAGTGGTGACAGATAGAGATGGTGTCATCATGTCATGTGCAGCATGGTATGACGTCATTTTGGCATTGAGATGTTGTTTTGTCAGTCAGAAAGTTATATTTTTTCTTTGTTTTTTCGTCCGCTTTTTGACGTTTTTAACCACACGATGATAACTCATCCATTTATTTATAGATCTCTTCGCATTTTGGTTGCTGTATTTCGACTTCCAAACTCTCGATGGGCTTGTTTCATTGTTAATTTTTCAGAGTCAACAACCTCCATAAAACCATCTACGAAATCGTCTGCCCCCGAGAGGCAGCCGAAAACGATGAAAAAACGTCCAAAAGAGCAGTGGGACGAAGATGATGTTTCGATGGGCGATTTTGATGAGCAAGTTAGTTTGTTTCATGCTTTTTTGTTTCATTTTCCCTTCATTTCATTTAGTGTGGAAGTTGTTTTAGAAAGCGGTGGGTAGCATCCTGATTGATTGACTGTACTGATTTACTGACTAAAAAAGTTTGTGGAGTTAACATTCGAACTGTATTTTTTTGGCAATCGGCTAATTGGTTGCTTTTAAATTAGTCGTACTGATTGGTTCAACCAACTCGATGCGGCCAATCTGCAGATGCAATGTCAGAATACTTGCAGTTTGACTTTAGATGAGTTTTGAGTTTGGAGATTCTATCTGAATCTCGAACACTTTGTTCACACAGCAATGAATTTCACGCATCCTGTCTTGGTTCAACCGTGCGTTTTGCCATTCAGTTGTTTGTATCTGTAGCTTTTTAGGAGCCCTGGGCCTCAATGGACGACATTCCCTCGGCAGCGAGCAAAGAGGCAACAACTGGTAGTTTTGGTCGAAATGGAATTGCGAAATCAGGCGCTGGTCTCGCGGCGACGAGGAATAAAACTGCAAAGTCAGAATTTGAGACAGCGTCCGATTCGTCGGCTCTCGATGATTGGGTACGAGCGTATTGGCGTGTTTTCGGTTGTTTCGTTGAACTGCACTATCACTATGAATAGAAAAGAACCGGTTTTTTTTATTTTTATGATAAAAAACGTTTTTTTCTGGCCATTCCTAACTACTATCATACACAACCACAATCACGGCGCGAACGAAAGTTGACAATCTTGTGTCATGTCTTTCAGGGCGACAACTCACCACAACACTGTAACACCGACAAACAGAACAACAAAACGAGCTCAAGCAAGTCCTTCTCCGGGCAGGACAGTAAACGTTCCACCGGTGGGGGCATGAAACTCGGATCGACAAAGTTGAAAACTGCTAAGGAGCACGTCAACGAAGACGCGTTGTTGGGGGAACTGCTGCGCGAAATGGAGATTGCAGATGGCTCAACTGCGCCCGCCACGCAGACTGACAGATTACGGTAGGGTTACGGTAGTCGGTTTGTTGCACAAATGCCATATCTAGATTCGTTTTGAAAATCTGTGATGTGACATGTGGTACATTTGATAATTGCCTCGGTTTTTGACAGTTCGCTCAACACGACTGAGCGGGTGTGTTCCTATCCTATTTTGGTTAGGAGACTCAATGCACGCATAGATACTTCATGCGTGACTAGGGTTGGCATGGTAAAAATACCGGTTTTTTTACCGGTAAAAAAACACGTCTTTATACGCGTTTTTTTACCAGGGCAAAAATTGGTGCCTTGAAAAAAACGGGAAAAAGACCGTTTCTGTATTTTTCCGGTTTTTTTTCGTATTTTTCCGGTTTTTTTCAATTTTGGACTTTGAGTTTTTATATCATTTTTGATGAGAAAATGAGAAAATCTCTGACCAAGAAAAATATGATGACGAAATTGACACTGATGTTTGAAAGAACTGTTAAGCGATGTGCAAGAATCGGCTGGAGCTGCCGAGCTGAGCTGAAAATTTCAAAAATTCCAAATGTTGCTCAACATTGTCTTTCTTACACAATTACTGATTTGTTTTTTTTTATCTGAACTGTGAACCGGTTCGGTTTAACTGCGTTATTGCAGCAAATTGTATTCGTCTATTGTGACCAAAGACTGTCCGGTGAAAACGCTGTGGTTTTTTCCTGTGTAATTGGTGGAATATAAATTATTGAGCAAAAGATAATGTTCGATTTATTGCTGACCTTTTGGGTTTTCAAGCCCAAACATAATTTTTTTTCTTTGTTGGTGCACGATATTTTGAACAAAGCATTCTGAAAGTTGTTTCCACAAGTCCTGGTTCAAGTTGAAAGTCGGCTGCGAAAAATATGTGGGTTTTTACAACTTTTTGGCTTTCGTTTTTTTCCGGTAAAATTACCGTAATTTTACCGGTAAAAATACAGGTTTTTTTACCACGATTTGAAAAAAACGGTATTTTGCCAACCCTATGCGTGACGCGCGGATTCAAAATTGGCATTGTCGCAGTCGCAGAAACCCGAAAAAATGATGATTCCATGTGCGACCAATTCAAACTCATTCTGCAGCCAGTGAATTGTCTGACGTGCACGAAAATGAAAGTAAAACGGAACGCCAAAAACACCCAGATTGGCTCTATCAATTGCTAAACCAATCAACTTATCATCACTCTTGAAAAGCCCCCCAAATTATTTGAAGGTTTTCTGCAGTTCAAGTTCAACATTTTCTGTTTTCTCTACCTTTCGATTTGTATGCATTCTTAAAAGTGATTTTTTTGATTTCTCATCAGAGGTTGCTTGCAATGAGTCGTTGTAGGTTCCTAATCCTAAACCTAATCCTAATCCTAAGCCAAGCCTTTTGACAAGGTGAAAATGATCAATTTAGTTTTTGCATTTTTTTCTTTCCTGTGTTATAGGGCAGGGGCCACCGCCACTGCACATGCACCTGTTTTTATAATGATGCATTACGCTACCGTTCAGCCCCGCCAAACCTGCTGCCCGTCCAACCGCGAGCAACACGACAACGACAGCCAACAGCGCAAAGTCGGCGCTCTCCGAATCAACGGCGTTCGGTCCGAGCGGGCCGATTCGGTCAAATAAGAAACCGGTGAAACACGATGCTGACGGCTGGGCGGAGTCGAGTGCAGCGGACGGCTGGGGCGACACAAGCTTTGACGATTTTGAAAACGGTACGGAGATTTTGAACACGACCTTGGCCTTGGAATTTTTGCCTTGGATAAAAAAATGTAGTCGAACTCTAAATTATAGGCAATCAGCTGATTGGTTGATGCATGCTTTCTGTGCAGACATTGCAGTGGGGACGGAGTCTGTCCTGCACAGAAAGCATGCATCACGTGACCACCAACCAATCAGCTGATTGCCTATAATTTAAAGTTCGACTGTAGACGGTGTGTTCCATTCTTGTTTGATTCATCGTGGTCACATATTTTTTCGCATCCTTTCTTTTCAGACAACAAACCACAACAGTCTGCTCAGTTCACCTCAACCAAAACAACCGCCGCAATCTCCAACCAATCAACGGACGGCTGGGAAGACGGGGCAGCTGATGATTGGTCAAGTGGCTGGAGTGACACTCAGTCTACTGGTGTGCAGTGATTGGTTAATTTTGAAGCGTCTGAATCTGAATGGGCGTTCCGCTACAGCCGAATTCTAAATGATAGGCAATCAGCTGATTAGCTGGTGATCACGTGATGCATGCTTTCTGTGCAGGCGTTGCTGTGGAGGCGGAGTCTGTCCTGCACAGAATGCGTGCATCAGGTGATCTCCAATGCACCAATCAATCAGCTGGTGTGATACGTTATAGAGTTAGACTGTAGTGACAGTTTTTCTGTCGCAATAAACTTGCAGTCTGAAGAATGCGCACGTTTTTTTTCACGCACGCATTTTTTCCATCTGCATTGTTGCACTTGCAGTTCTGAGCAAACACACAGGCACACTTGCTACTGCAGTGTGTTTGCTTGGAGCAACGCAACGACAGAGAGACACGTGTGCTGGAAAAAAGTGCGCACCAAACTTCGGACCGAAACTTTTTTGCTCGGTTTTTGCGTTTTTGCGACAAACTCCATTTTCTTGAATCTTGAATTTGCCTGTGCCTGCAGCGAATTTGCATGCGCGGTTCGTTTACTTTTTGGTGGCGGTGCTTTTCGACTGTATTGTCTTTGATAACATCATCTATCATTGAAAACTTGGGATACAGTTCTATTTCATTTTTTTGCCATTTTCCAAACGTTTGTGTTCCTTTTTTACCGACGTTCTTTTTTCGGACCATTTCAGACGAGCGAAAACGAAAACTACAACAACGACAGGCGCAACGCAAACAGCAAGTCGCACAACAGAAGAAGGCTGCAATGAAAATGGGCGTGCGAAAAGTGACCTGACAGAGTTTTTTTCAGATACAGATTGTTTTATTAGTTCGTTGATGGTTTCTGTGATGGTTTTCATCGCCTTCTGATTTTTTTCGCTTGAATCTTCGCAATATTTTTTTGGTGATTTTGCTATTGATAGGAATGCTGGTTTTGCTGCAACGCTGTTTTGTTTGCTATGAAATTGCCATCTTTTTCATTTTCAAAGTGTAGAAGTCGGCAAGTTATTTATTCAAACGTTTTTTTCAGTTTACCTGGTTTTGGTTACTGATTTGTGAATGCTGGGGGATTTGCTGATTTTGCAATGCGTTTCATAAATATGGTTGTGGTAATTCATGGTTTTCTGGACGATTGTTTTTTCTTGACCAGAAACGTTCTTTTCTAACGTGACACTGACATAATGATCGTGATCATCAGAACAAGTCTCGCTGTATCTGATCGTGCCTTTCTTTCTATACCGTACCGTTCTTTTTTCTTAAGGAATTGAAAAAAAACATGAAAATAATGAGCCAGGAAAGCAGTTCTGCAATCTGTTTCGAAGTCTATTAGAAACTGTACTATTAGAACGCCTACTCATCAAATTTGTTGAGCTACCAATGTCAATAGCAGGCTGCTCAATCAAGCCGTGAACAATGCTATTTCTGTTTTGCTACCGTTACTCTTCCAGTATATTTTTTCAACCTGTCACTTGCGGAATACAGAGCCCGCGAAACTTTGTTTAAATGTACACACATGTGTCTGACAGATTATAACAGATCAATGATAATCACAAAATGACACAAATCCTTGATGCCTTAACCTGGGACAACTTTTGCGCCACTTCACTGTCAGCTTCGCCTGGTCCTGAATTTGCGGTGAATTGATGTTCACCAGAAGACCTGCTTTTCAATGTCAGGCTGTCGTGTGAGTTTTCACCACGTGACGTTGTTCTACTTTCCGATAGCCTCGTTGCAGCAGAATTTTTCGGCGTTTTTGTTCGTGCGAAACTTCGCCTTTGAGTTTTTGTCGACTTTTCTCCGGTGACTGGCAGTGAATTTAAGGGGTTTTGCGGTAAATTTTGAACTTTGCTGGTATGCTTTTTGTCATTTTTTGTTCCGGTTCTGCGGTTCGGCACTTCGGAAGACAGCAGATCGACCGCACTTTCCATGGCATCACTTTGACCGTCGTTTGCTGGCAACAGGCTGAAAGTTCGACAACAATAAACTACAGTTTTTGACTGTTATCGTGAAGTCGCGCGTCTATAAAACAGCGACAATGAAGGTTCTGAAATCTAAAAGGTGCCTTTCGAGTGAAAGTGGCGTTTTGAGAAACTGCATGAAACAATGATAAATTACACATTACCGTAAGTCAACTTTGTGCTCCTTGCTGAACACGCGTAGCAGGAAGCAGTTTGGTTGATTCGGTTCACTTGTTGATGGAATGATGATGTAGTGGCTGAAAGTTGAACAGAATCAAGTGTCATGGGCGGGTATCGGTTCTTAAAAGTAACGAAACAAAAATTGTGATTTGGAAATTTCGTCAATGCGATGAAGCGCTGTTCAAGTTTGTTTACATCTTTTTATGGCAGAGTTCCAAACAGTTTTTACGATCAAATGTAGGTATCTACCGTATTGGGGTTTCGTTTAACACGTTTTTTGGAAACGTTTTTCCAGTCGAATCAAATGAAAGTTATTGCAAAGTAAGAAAAATCAGTGGAAAACAAAACCAGGTTGCGTTTTACTGGAGATCAAAGGACTTCT